>NW_026481665.1:0-48288 GCF_026875155.1 Cherax quadricarinatus
TGGGGTGGGGGGAAATGGGCTATGGGGGAGGGGGGGACGGTAGGGATGGGGGCGGTATGGATGGTTTGGGGGAGGGGTTGGGGGGGGGGGGGGGGGGGGGGGGGGGGGGGGGGGGGGAAAAAAAAAAAAAAAAAGGGGGGAAAATTACAGGGGGAAAACATTTTTTTAGATCAAACCCAGTTTGCTAAATTTTTTTTTTTTTAAACTGGTGGGAGGGGGCAGTTCGGGAAAAACCCCAAAAACCCACCCTCCCCAGTTCAGGCCCCCAAAAGGGGGAAACCTCTAAAGGGGCCCCAATGCTGTCCCTGAGGGACCGGTGAACCCATGAAAATTTTTTTGGGGGGAAAAAAAAGGGAACCCAGGCGTCAAGAAAATCTAAAAATTATTTTTTTTTTTATATTGGAAAAATTTACAATCTCAAATTCGGAATATGCGCTTGAAAAGAAATTTATCTTAAATAAAAGCCATGTAAGTTAAAAATTACTTAACACCCCAATATTAAAAGGGGTCCAAAGAAAACCCCCACCCTCTTTGGGGACAGACAAAATTTGAGTACCTTAACAATGATGGCTTTACGTCACTCAGAAAGATGATTAAATCAGGGGAAATATCAATTCCAAACACCCCCGGGTGAGAAGAAAGTGGGTTGGATCAAGATTGACCCTTTTCATTTTAACCCAAAACCAGGGGGAGAGGTTGGAGAGGAGAAAAAACCTCCATTAACAAAGGGACAAGCACCTTCCCAAGACAGCATCCTGTAAACAAACCAACGAGGGCCCCAAATTTCCCAATAAGGGGCATATGTCTCAAAGTAAGGCAATGAAGGGGCCCAAATTCCAGAAATTTTATTTCAGATAAACCTTGACAAAAGGGAAAATTCTAGCGCCCCCTCCAGGCACGTCCCCCTTAGAGCACTTCATCTGCTTTAGCTTCGCTGACTTGCACTTTTAAAATGATTCATGGGGGTTTCCCCTTCCCCTCCCCCCAAATCCTCACCCCGTGCCCCAATTTTTTGAACTTCTTAGGAGGACACCGAATCTTTTGGGGGGAAGGGGTCTTTTTTAGGTAAGAAAACTGACCCCTTCCATAGCACGAAAAAACCCTATTTGATTAGCCTGCCAAGAATATAGCTGAACCCCTTAAACAGTTATAAAATTTTTCCCCGGGGGAGGTCTGACTATGGGAAAATTTCGGGAAGTTTTCTTCTCTCAAAAAAAAAGGGAAAATAAAAACTTTTGATCCTAATAATTTACCATCTTGGATAGGAAAAGGGGAACCCAAAAAGTATTTGCCAAGAAAACCAAGGTCACCCCCAAGGGGGCATTAAAAAATATTTTCATTTCACGAGACAGGAAAATTTTGATTACCCAAGAATAGGGGAAGGGATGCTCTACTCACAACAGATTGAAAATTATTAAGGGGGTGTTTTGTGCCAAGTTTCCGGGCAACCTAAGAAGGCGTTGGGAAACAAAGATCATTTCACAGAGGTTAGAGGTTTTTGTCCCGGGAAAAGAGCATTCTCTCCTCCCCACAACCCGGGGTCTTCACCAGTCTACCAGTAACACCCCCCTCGCGGGTCACACTGGGCCCCTTTAATGGGTTTAAACCAAAGGGAACAACAAAGGAGATGGGGGGAGCTAGGACCAGGGTTGCTAGACGATTTGGGGGTCAAAGGGGATGCGCACATCCGAGGATGTGGGAGGCTTTAATTAAAAAATTAATATATATAAAATAATATTAATAATAAATATATATATAAAAATATAACATATATATTATTTCACCACTAACAAGTGGTATTTTAAACAATAACAACCTGCGACAGCCGGGAAAGAAACCCAGTTTTTTGGCCTCCTCAGGGGAGCAAAAACCCCCCAGACCACCAAATTTTCAAAATCAAGCACCCACAGAGCTAGGTGTTTTTACCGAAAACCCAGGACATACGAGGGGAGGGGCCTCAAAGCTAAATTTTATTCACCCCGTTTGGTGCAAGCCTCCAAAAGAAGTATAAATTTCGCCTCCTATCTGATGCTGTCTTGAAACATTGTATAATCTGACGACGCCTCTCGAGCGCTCCGTCATCGGTACTCACCTAGTTGTGGTTGCGGGGGTCGAGCCCAAAGCCCTGGCCCCGCCTCTTCACGGGTCCCACTAGGTCACTCCCCCTGAACCATGACTTTATCGTACCTCTCTTAAAACATGTATGGATCCTGCCCCACTACATTCTTCCCCAAACATTTCCATTTCCTGACTACTCTGGCTGAAGAAATACTTCCTAACACCCCATGATCACTGGTCTTCACCCCCAACTGTGCCCCTTTGCTGTGTCCTCTCTAAACACCCTGTCTTTGTCCACCTTGTAAATTCCTCTCATATTTTGAGTTCTTATCATGTCCCCCTACTCTCCCTTCCTCCATTCGCAGGTTGTTTTTCCCTTAACCCCCTCGAGGACAACCTCTTAGCACGGGGACAGCTTGTGGCAAACCTTTGCACTTTCTCTATTTTTCTTTAATGCTTGGCTGGTGTGGGTTCCAAACGGGGCCCGCATACTCCAATAGGGCCTAACGTACACGGTGTACAGGGTCCTGAACGACTCCTTATTAAAATGGAATGCTTTCTGAGGTTTGCCGGGCCCCCCATAGCGCACAGTTTTTTTGGGTTAAGTGCATTCAGGAGATTGCCCTGGTTTTATACTCACCCCACGATCTTTTCTTGAGTGAGGTTTGTAGTCTCTGGCCCCCTAGACTTTTCCCGCTGCGGTCTTCTTTGCCTTCCCCAATTTTCATGATTTTTGCACTTGGTGGATTAACCCGGACCAATTGCTGGACCGGGCCCCTGCACCTTCCGATCCATTCTGCCTGGTCTTCGATCGAAGAATTCTTCTCACAACTTCACGCATCGCAAACGGGACACCTCAATTTTTATTCCTTCTGTTTTTCGTTCACAAAACCAAAACAGCACTTCTAACTGCCCCCCTGGGGGACCCCGCGGTCACGGGTGCCCACCTGACCCTCGCCACGTACCATTACTCGCTCTGTCTTCCTGACAAATATCCCTACCTTTTTAGTGCCTTCCTTGTCATCCCTGTTTGGGTCCCCTTTTTTTGCCTAATCTTTTGTGGGGTACTGTGTAAAAACCCCTTTCTTGCAGTTCAAAAAAAGCAACCACCCACCCCACTCTCTCTCTTGTCTTACGCTGTCACCTTGTCAAAACCCCATAGGTTTGTGACACGGGTTTTCCCCGTCCCTGAAACCATTTGCTGTTTTTGATGAATCTTTCCTTTCTGGGTGTTCCACCACCTTCTCCTGAAATCTTCCCATGTTTTTGCATACATACATTCATGACACAGTCTGTATTTTATGCTTCATTCTGTCCCCTTTTTTAAAGTTTGGGACACTTTTTGCTGTCTTTCATGCCTCGGCACTCCCCCGTTCGTGATGTTTTGAATTTGGGGTTTTAGGTACCATAGTGCCTCGCCCCCTCTCAGGACCCATGGAGGGGTTTATCTGGCCCCATTGCCTTTGATATCTACTCCTCAAGCCTCTTCACTTTTTTCCTCGGTTGTGTACTGTGCCAGCCCGGGTGATTGCCACACCTCTCCGTCCCCTGGACCCCCTTCTGCCTCCCGTAACACCTTTGAATCTCTTTTTGATTCCCCCACATTCAGGGTCATTTCTTGTTGTCTCTCCTCCTTCCTTCCTTACCTGTTACCTGGTCCTTGACTTTTGTTTTCCTCCTGATTTCGTAAAAACAGCTTCGGGTCAGATTTGGCTTTTGCTGCTATGCTTTTTCAATTGTCTTTGGGGCCTCCCTTTCTTACTGTGCATACTTTTTTCTGGCTCTACGACTGCTCCCCCTTATTCTCCGGGGCCCCCTTTCCCTTCAAATTTTTTCTTCCTTTCCCCTACACCTTGGTTTTTTGCCCCTTGCACCTTGGGTGAACCAGGGGCCCTCATCCGCTTTTTCGCTATTCCTGTTTCCCTTTGGGGTACAAACTTCTTCTCGCCTCCTTGCACATTGTTTGCTACATATTCCACACTCTAACGGCTTCCCTCCCTTTTTCTCTGTCCCACTGGCCCTCATTCGGAATTTCCTCTTCCTGTGTACCCCTTTTCCGATTTTGGTTTCATTGTCCGGGCCTTCCTCTTTCCCCCACTTGTACTCTACTGTGTATTCGAAGCTCAAACCAAAAAATCGCTCCCCCAAGGGGGTTTTTTCATATTAGTCCTCAATACTGCACCCCAAAGGGTGAATACTAAGCCCCAGTTTTTGCGGGTTCATCCTCTCCTCTCTCTTTTTAGGTCCCTTACTGTTGGTGCATGAATTTTTCCAGACCAATCCATCTCTTACCCCTCCTGATTTTGGCCCCCCATAGGCCCCCAAGTTCCCCCAGTCGTCTCCTTTGGTTAAAGTCCCCATGATCAGGAGCTTTCCCCTGCATGCATACTCTTCTGCCACGCAGCCAGTGGGTCAACCATCGCTCTTTTGCTCTCGTCATACTCAGGCCCGGCCTCCCTGCTTTTCTTTGGGGGGGTTATACATCACGCAATTACCACCTTGGGGACCTCCAGAGTGAAGCGTTCCCGCTACTAATCACTTTCTTCTCCACTGTCCCTCTCTCCACCATCAAAATTCCTTTGGGTGTTTGATCAGCAGTCACCCCCCCATCCCCCTGTTCCTTCTGTCTTCCCAGATCTGGTATCCCATGGAAAGAGGGCATCGTTTCATACCTGTAATTTGGGTTTTCCCCTGTACGCTAGAGCCCGGGTGATCCCCTCTTTGACTTTTTCGGGCCACTCCTCCCACTTGTTTGTTACCATCAGCGTTTGGTACTATACCTCATTTTCCTTTCCAATACTTATTTGGGGGGCCTGGGGGTGGGAGACCTGTACAACTGTGGGATTCTATGGTTGGGGTTGGTGGAACTATGGTAGGATTTAGTGTTTTGGATGGTGTGATAGGTGTGGGGTTCGAGGATATTTTTGGGGGAGTGTCTTCCCTTGTTTCCCCTGCTCGCCGACGACCCTGCTGGTTCCATCCTTTTTTCCCTTTCCCCTACTCCTTTCGCTTTTTTTGTCTCTCCCCTCAGCTGCTGTCTTCTGTTTGCGTTCTGTCTCTTCTGGGAACACCTTTCCCTTTTCCAAATTTTTTCAACCTTTGGTTCTTTTGGAGATCCGTCCTCGCTGTTTCTGTCCTGAGAATCAGCTTGATTGGGGGGTTTTTTCCCTTAAAGTCCCCCCCAATTCTCTAAAAATTTTACATCTTATCCATGTCTTCTCCCCCTATTTCCGTAGATTTTCCCAAAATTCCTTTCTTTTTTTCCTGCCGCCTTCAGTGTGTGTCCTTTCCTCTCTCCCCCCCCGAACCCAGGGATAAACACGTTTTTTGCCCTTTCCTCCTCCATTGCCTCTCCCTCTGTACTCTGATTCGTTCTGAATGGTCATTTCTCCCTTGATTTTCCAGTGGCTTTTTGTAGTGTTGTGCCTCAGCATTCGACTTATCCCCTCCTATCGACCCAGCTGCTTTTCCCCTTTTACCCCTGACCCTTTTTTGCAGCTGATATGACCTTACAAATTCAACTCCTTCCTTCCTGTTCCATCCTCCGCTTCATATCTTGTCTTCCTGCTCACTGCCCCTGAACTTGCTTCACCCTTTTTTGCCTAAAATTTTCTAGACCCTTCCCCTTCCTTCTCAGTTTCGATTTGTGCCTCCATTCTTCATCTCCTTCTCCAACTTCTTTCCCATTTTGCAGACACCTTTCTCCTTTTTTTCAGAAAGCCTCCTAATTTTCTCTCCCATTCTTTTTCCCATCCTTTTTTTCCACTGCCCTCCTCATTTTCCCCCCTACCAGTACCATTGTCATCTGACCCTGATCCACGAGCCCCAAACCATTTTTTTTTTTTTTTTTAGTGAAAGAAGAGAGAGAGAGAGAGAGAGAGAGAGAGAGAGAGAGAGAGAGAGAGAGAAGAGAGAAAAGAGAGAGAGAAGAAGAGAAGAAAGAGAAGAGAGAGCCCTTAAATCCCAACAAACGAGGTGAGGATCCACACGCAAACCTCTAGGGGAAAAGAGGAAATTTGGCCCCCTTCGCTCTAGCTGCCACCCCCAAATTGGAATGCTCTTCTCCAAGGGGGAGCGACAACCAAGTAAAAGCCTTCACGGACACACCCTTTAATCACAACAAAAAACTTCCCCCCGGGCAATATTGACGAAGCCTACGGATCAGCCTTGGTTTGGTTTTCGTTGTAGAGGGGCTGCTACTGCTAAGTAAAAGCAGGCGAAGAAAAAGAGACATCCACCACCTATAACGGGAACTTGCCTGGCAAGCCTGTAGACATAGGGGTGACGTTCAAAAGGGGCCATTCTAAATGGGGGGTGACACTAAAAGAAAGCTAGCATCACGTAGGGTAGGCCCCAAAAACCCTCGGGTTTCTGGCCCAAGGACAGAAAAGGTTTTTATCTGCCTGAAAAACCCAATTCCACCTCTAAACGACAGGAGGGGAAAACCAACCCTCTACATAGCAAGAGAACGGACCTCTTTGCAACCTTGCACCAAAATCAAGTTTTTGCCCCAAAAGGGCCCCCTTTGGGGCTACTGCAAGAACTGTGTAAAAACTGTCAGGGTACAAAAGGCGGAGGAGGTGCTTTCCCACTTAAATCGCTTGACCAAGAAAGGCTGTGGGCCCAGAAAATTTTGAGCCCAAGTTTGTTGAATGTGCAGCCCCAGCTAGTAGCACCTCTAACTCGCATCTTTCAGCACTGCCTAGTACAGTTAAATGGCCCTCCTATGGAAAGGCGAATGTATCCCTGCACAAAAAGAAGAGCAGAGCAAAAACCGCAACAAAACCCATGTCACTCCTGTCAATCACGGTAAGACCTTGAGACATAACTCAAGACAGATGACAAGTTTTTTTGACTACCACTCCTACTTTGTGACGTCAATAGGGCTTCAGGAAAGGTTACTCTGCTGCTGATCTGTTGTTAAACCCCTCCACAAAGTGGCACCATCACTGGATGAATCCAAAGTCGCTGTGGGTAGCACGGGACATGCGGGCCTTTCGCCCGGTGTGGCACCGGGGCCTCTTACAAAATTTAAAGCACGGGAAAATTGCAGCTCTTGCAATTCTCCCAGGCACCTTCAGGCAGATCATAATGTATTCTCAAGGAACGAATCAGCAAACATCCTTTTGGGGGCAAGTGTTCCAAAAGGGAACGTGCTGGGTCCATTTTTTATGGAATTCTACTTCAACGACCTTTTTCATCTCATCCCGAATCACATCATATCAGACGATTTAAACACTGACATTCCTTACCCAAAGAGAAGAAATGCCAGCTGCTCTAAGCAACATAAAACACCAGCTGAGGCTATATCAGTTTGGGGGAAATAGATGGCAAAAACTTTTTTGCACCTGAAAAACGCAAATGATGATAAATCTGGGCCCCATGATGGTAATCTGGGCAGTAGAAAGGATGAAGGGAGATTTTGGGCACCGGGAGAAAATTTGATACCTTGGGTGAAATTTGACTCCAAACAAACCCAAAAGAAGAACCAGTTGAAAATCTTGCAAACAAGGCAGCCGGGAAGCTTACAGCACTTCGCCGTATCCCCCCATCGCTTGACAGTGGGGGTTGCAAGATCTGTACAGCACAAGTACGCTCGCCCCTTATAGCTCCACTTTTTTGGGTTTTGCTGCCCCCCTCTCATCTGCGACTGATTGACAGGTAGAACAGAGCAAACGCTCATCTCTCGCCTGGCCCCATCCTGGAAACTTCATTTCCAGACCCTTCAACATAGGAGGGTTTGGGGTGGCCTTACTGTTAGTAAAAGGCCAAATTTCAAAATACCACACTTGGACCACTTCAGGACACGTAAAAACAAGTTTTTAAAATCCACAAGACGGGCAAAAGCAGCAAACTTCACTCTGGCTGTACCTTTTCCCAGAACATCACTCCACTGAGTCATACATACCCAGGATGACTAAGATGGAACAATTCGACAGCAAAAATGATTCAAACGAAAAAGTCATTGATCAAAGAAAATGCGGCCCCACAGATGGCCCCAACTTCATCCTTTTTCCTACTTGTTTCTCATAACAATAAAAATGCTTTCAAAGAGCTGATGTAGGTAACAGCTCTTGCCTGCCAATAAAGTTAGGAATCCTTAACCTTAAATACTGTCAAAAAGCTAGGGACCCTTTTAACCCTTTTAAAACCCTGTGTAAAAAAAAAAGAGAGAGGAAGAGGAGAAGAGGGGAAAGAGACAGAAGAGTAAAAAGAGAAGAGAGAGGAGAGAGAAGAGAGAAAAAGAAAAGAGGGGAGAAGAGAGAGAGAGAGAGAGAGGAAAAGGAGGAGAGGGGAAGGGAGAGAGAGAGAGAGGGAGAGGGGAGAGAGAGAGAGGGAAAAGGAAGGGAAAGGAAGAGGAGGGGAGAAGAGAGGAGGAGAGGAAAAGGGGAAAAGAGAAAAAGAGAGGGGGGAGAGAAGGAGGGTTAAGGTCAATTCACTAAAGGTGTGAAATCCTGTATATTTTTGTGTACTCACCTCACCATTGGGGTTGGGGGGGTCGAGCCGACTCCGGGCCCCTTGTATTGTGTAAATTTGTGTGTGTGTGTGTGCTGCTCAGCTTTTCTAGGCCTAACAGAGATCCTGTACTCACCTAGTGTTTTTGGTAGTGGGGGTTTTTATGTAAGAGCCCCTTATTTCCCTCGTATGTACTACATTTTTTTGCTAGTCCCCCCAATCTCTTGGTTCCCACTGTATTTCTTGGTGCCTAAAATTACGAAAATTTCACATAAAGGGTGTAAATCCTGTAAGTGTGTGTGATGTTGTGTATGTTGTTATGTTGTGTGTGTGTGTGTGGTTGTGTGTGTGTGGTGTGTATGGTTGGGGGTGGGTGGGTGTTGGTGTGTGTGTGTGTGTGTGGTGTGTTTTGGTGTGTGTGTGTTGTGTGTGTGTGTGGGTCTGCTGTTATGTGTGTGTGTGTTGTGTTGGTGTGTGTTGTGGTGTTTTTGTGGGGGGTGGTGGTGTGTTGTGGTGTGTGTGGGTGGGTGTTTTGTGTGTTTGTGTGTGTGTGGGGTTTTGGTGTGTGTGTGTGTGTGTTGTGTGTGTGTGTGTGTGTGTGTTTGTGTGTGTGTGTGTTTGTTTTTGGGGTTTTGTTGGGTTAGAGAGAGAAAGAAAAAAAAGGGGAATTTAATTTACCAAAATTTTTAAACCGTAAAATATGCTTAAAAATAATAAATATTAACAGTTTTGAATTTCAAGTCTACTTTAGAAATACAAATTTTTAAAATTTAACTATTTTTTTAATCTTTCTTGAATCAGGAACCTTTCACCGGCATTAAGGTTCCCCTCTCCTCTTTTCAAAGGGTCACGAAAACGTACAAAGAGGGAGTAAACGGGAATGGGAGTTTCACAAGGGGTCCCCCGTGTCGACTTCTGAACACTATATTTTGTAGTGTACTCTTTTCCCATTTTATAATAAATAGATAAAAAGGGATGAGGTTTTTTTTCGAAGAAATTAAAAGTAGTGCCAAATTTTTTTAAAACCTAGTAATTTTAAGCTCTGACAAAATTAGAAATTAAAAATTTAAAGGAGAAAGTTCAGCCCCATCTTGGAATATTACTGGGCAGGGGGGCTCTTCTGTTTGGGGTTTGAGCAAATAAATTGGCAACAAATTTTTCATCCTTATATGCAATAAAAACCAAAATTACTTTTTTCATGCGTTAATGGCTCTTCTTCTAGTAAATTTTTTTTCTTTCTAGTTTTGGGCCAAAGGTAAAGCCATAATCCCGAAGGAATGAATAAATATTTCTGTTTCTGATGGAGAACGATTACCGAAAAACACTCTGACCCTTTATCCACCGCTCTAAAACCCCCTTCAGGGGCCTACCCAAAAAACGTAGGGAAAAACCTAACCTATGAGCAAACACTCAAGGTTTTGTAGAAAGTTACTCCAGCAGACAGGAACAGCACGATTACCAAAATCATTTTTTTCCCTGAAGCCGACATACATGGCAAATTTAATCAGTATGGGGTGGATCCGAAACGTGAGGCCGAACGTCTCACGGGAGAGGTTCAACGGGGGGATCACCAGAGTTATTAGAGGCTTTCCCCCCTATAGGGAGTCTAAAAAACACCGATCAGGCAGCTGCAAAAGCCCAGTTGCCTACAAGCATTACAAGGAAAGCCCAGGAGAATAAACTTCGCTGCCCCATCAAACTATGTTGTAAGGGAAACATACAGACAAGCAATTTCCTGGTCCACCGCAGGAGTAATTGAACGGTAGTCTTAAAATATTCAAAGCTTGTAGCGACTGGTCATCGTTGACATGATCCGAAAAAAATGGGGGAAAGCGAAAAACCTGTTCGGGGGAAATTTACAGTTAATTCCCGGAAAACTGTTTTTATACCCAAATATGTAAGGGTAAAGTATTTTTCACCCACATTACAAAGTTTGAAAAAACTTCGCTTACGAATGACGTCACTTAAAAAAATAATTTACCAAAAAGGGCTGCTTAAGGTTTATACTTTTTCAATGAAGCAAAAAACCCAGCAAGATCAAAGAAACCCATCCTCTACCCATACCGACTTCAAAGGGTCAAGGCCCCAGGGGGGTAAATACTTTTCTTTAAAGGGGGGCAAAACCTCCCGACCGTTTAAAAATGAGCCCCCGAACGGCATCCAATGATCTTTTTCCCGGATGGGAAGGGAAAAAAAAGAACCGATATGCGGTTTACGGCATTTAATTTAAAGAAGTTTTGTCACAAGGGGCTGATGGGGTTGTTTAATTCCTGGTGCACTAAGATCTTCAATAGTTCCGACTAGGAACTGAACTTCCCAGGCTGAGGACTGACAACCCCAAACTACGACTTTAAGGGTGATGGGCTGATTACTTTGTCTCCCATCTCTAATTTCCTGCCCACTTTCTTATTCGACTGAAGAAGCCTATGTGGGCGAAACGTTTCGGAATAAAAATTGCCTAAGTTGCCTATTTCTTACCTACCAAACCCGTCGGATTGTAAACCATTTGAATTCAGACCAGAAGGGCCCAGCTTTGGGCTAGGCCGGGGACAGTTGGTCCCAAAGATAGGGGGTACTTGGCCTCCTCCCATGGGGGACTTAGGCTCAGACACTCCCAAGACAGGGAGCCCCGGCCGGGGGAATATTTTGGAAAAAAGGGCCCGGGCCGGGAGAAAAACCGGGGAATCTTTAATAAATAATAAACGTTAGAACATCGACACCATGCCCAGCCCTCTGGGAAAGGGGAGGGGCCGAGCCCGAGCTTGCACCAAAAGCCTGCCATTCCCATTAGCCCCCTTGGGCGGGATGGGGAGACCAGAGAGGGGCCCAGCTTCTCCCTACGAGAAACTAGGCCGGGGACATTTTGGCCAAAGATGAGGGGTACTTTGTGCCTCCTCCCATGGAACTTAGCTCAAAACTCCCTAGACAGGGAGTCAAGGTCGGGCCACCACTTGGAAAAGGCCAGGGCCGGGAGAATACCGGCGAATCTTTAAAAATAAAAATAAGTTTAAAAAATCCTTCTCATGGCTGGATCGAGAAGCTTCGCCAGTCTACGATGAAACTTAACGGATTCCGTGAACTCTTCATGTCCCTTTCAAATGACTAACACGTGGTGCACAAAAGGGGAGTCATCGAAGTTTTCTTTTCTATCCATTGTCTGATGCTGTACATAAAAACAACAAAATTAAACCCGAAAATTTTTGGGACTTAGCTAAAAATTTTAAACCCTGATTCGCTCTCCGGTATCGGCCAGGGCACTAAACCCGCATGCATAACACTGCACTAGGGATTGGGGGGTTAATCATATTTGATCCTAGGGGAGAGCAGCTCAAATTTCCTTAGATTTAAAACCCTTTTCATCAAAGCACCCCCCCCCTTGTTTTAAACACGCTCAGCGATACTGTCAAAATCACACGGGAGAATTACACCCAAAAAAATTACAAAAAAGTTGCCTAAATTATATCCCATTTCATTATCGGGAAAATTTATTTCTATTTTTGTCAAAAGCGGTGACATCAATACTTTTTATGTGTGGATAACCCAATCGTGCACACGAATTGGGCTTCGTGAAAAATCAGTAGCAAATACTAAACCCCTCTACCAGTTCATCTACCCCCGCAGGTGCTCGCACTAAAAAGAAATCTGAGATACAAACGCAAGTTTTTCGAAATAAATAGTTTGGCTTTTCCAGGACTGGGTGCAAGGGAAAATATACACCAGGGTAATTATAAACAAAATAAAAAGATACAGACATGAAGTAACCGACCCATGTCAAAAAATCAATAAATTTTTTTACGTCAAGGGGAAGGTAAGACAAAAACAAGTAAAGTTTTTATGAGAAATTATTTTAACGTATAGTCCATTTTTCACAACTGGCAATTCTTCTCATAACAAACGAAGTGGAATGCCCTTTTTTACTTTTATGACAGTAAAAAAAATAAACCTTAAAAATTTTAACAGTCGTTGTAGGTTCAACGGTTTGAGAACAAAGGTATGCCCAAAAAGTTCATTCGCAAGGGGAAACCCAGTTAAAAAATTCAAAATTCTCTATTATACACCATCAGGGTGGCCCATGATCTGTAAACACTGGAAGGTTTCTTTTTTAAAAGCCGGTTACTGCCTTTGCGATTTATTGGGTTGATAATTTTACCCGGCAAAATATTTTTGTACTTCTTTTTGTCGATGAAAAAAGGGCAAGGACCAAAGGACTAACATCACTCTGCATTGTCCCTAGCAAAAAGGGGGTTTTCAGAGACTAACGCGCCCTGGCTAGGGCTGGGCCCCCCCAATGGGGTTAAAAAGGTACTCCACTTGACACAATGCCACCGGCCCCTGCCCAGGGCCTAAACGGTACCCACTTTACAAAAATCCACACCCTTCGGGAGCCCGCCGGTCACCACATGGGAAAAAACCCGGGCCAGGACTCGTTCGGAAACCTACAGGAACATGAGATGACAAACCCCTTTTGACGCTTGGGCCAAAGGTTGTTCGAGAAAAAGTCTTGTGGGTAACCCGTACATTAGTCTAAAAGCAAATAAACTTCGGAATTATACTAGCCGTTCTTACATTTCACCACTGAAAATGGAATGATTAAAATTTCAAAAATGGCTCTATAATAAAGATATGGACACAGGCCGTTGCTGTTATTTTGACCGTTATCTTTGTTTTCAAGTAGTTTTCCCATAGCCACAAAGTTAATGCTTAAAAATAACAATTTTCTCCAGCAAAAGACTGTTTTTTAATGGTCTATCATTTTCAGCCGTGCCGACAGATGACCGAAGACACTTACCGACAGGGATTTGACCGAAAGGGCAAAAGGCCGAACGGACAAAGCGCCGACAGCCTTTGGGCCCAACGGACAACAGACCGAACGGAAAAATTTGATTAGGTTAGGTTATGAATCCATTTCGCCGTTCGGGGAAATGTCCGTCGGCGAAATGCTGCAGCCATCTGTCCGGGGGCCATTTTCCCCACCAAAAAAAATCATTTAAATGAAATACTTTTTTCTCTCCGAACAAAAAAAAATTTACAATTATTAATTTTGTTTCTGAGGGGAAAATTAAAAAATTTTTATCCAATTTACCTCAACAACAACATTAGAACACAGGATTAAGAACTAATTGGCATCCACATATTTGGGGGAAACGGTATTGCAAGCCAGGTGAAGGACCAACTAATCTTGGGATGATCATCCATCTAATAAAATCGTAAGAGTTCTCTTCAAATCGGAGGCCCAAGATAAATCATAACCAATTTTCTCTACAAATGGGTAAGTTGAATGTGAAATTTCCCTAGTTACCCCTCTTCTCTTTAGTTTTTCAGGGGTTTAGTATTTTTGGGAGGGCCCAAGCTTTGACACACATGTTTAAAAAACTGAGATTACCCCCAACCCCACGTTTTTTTTGAAATTATAATGGCCATATCAAAACTTTGGGGCCCGTCCCTGGGCCTTACTACCTCTGTAATCTGTAAATACCTTTGTAAAATTTTTATGATTGTGACCAGACCCACCTGGAATTTATTACCTTTGTAAAATTTTGAGTTCAATAAATTTGTAAATTTTGAGTTCATTACCTTTTTTAAATTGTGATTCATTACCTAGTAACTTGCCAGCTATCAAAACTTTGGAGTCCAGTCCCGGGCCAATTATTTTCCCTGAATCTTTTTTACACCGCCCAAGGATGGTATGGGGTGCATAAAAACATATTAAAATAACAAAACTGTCCCCCCACCTCTCCACCCACCCGACAACCTTTTCAACCAATTCTAATCTTAATAATCTTAATTAAAATTAAATTAAACGTACTATAATTCGAACTGCAATTTTGCAGAAAGTGGTTCATGGTTACAAACTATCGACGAAAAGAGTAGAACCTAAGTACAAGTAACATGAAGCTCTCTCAAAATATTAAATTTAGTTAAAACTGTACCCATGTCCCCTGCATCGGATCCTGCAGTCAAAGGGGAACGATATGAAAATGAATAAAAAAACAAATCCTACGTTAAAAGGGCTTCTATAAACAGGGGCATCCCTACCTCCAGGCTCGCGGAATTTTATGTTTATCCTAAAATTGTTTTGAGATTATTTTTGCTCACACTGAAACTCCGTTTTTAACAAAATCTGAAAAACAACACAAAAAAGATGTAAATTTGGTCACCGCATCTTTACCCCCATCATGAAAAACGGTAAGTGGGGGGTGGCCATGTCTGCGATTATGAATTTTTGTATTTTGGGGTACTTTCATATTCACCGGTATGGTGCAATGTGCAGTTATCAATATGTAAAATGATTTGATACAAAAACACACGCACAGGTCCCGTGTAGTTCAAGTTTTATGTTGATGGGCAAATTAACGTTAAAACATTTAAAAAATCAGGAAAAAACCAGGTTGCCATGTCACCCTTCCTCGTATTTTGAAAAAAAATAAGAACATAAGAACGAAGGAACACGCAGCAAGCCTACTGGGCCCATGCGGCAGGCAATCTCCTACCGCTTAATTAACCAATGCCCCAACCATCAGGCGGTCACCTTGACTTAAGGGAGGAACACGGCAACCGTCCTGGGACACAAGCAATCAGTCCAACTCACACCCACCCACACCCCCTCATTTTTTTTCCAAACCCTTTTTTAAAAGCTACACAACGTTCTGGCCTCTAGGACTGTACTTGGGAGTTTGTTTTCCCCCATCCACAACTCTATTACCAAAACCATACTTTTTTCCCATATCCTTCCTAATCGAATTTTTCTAACTTAAAAAACCCTTGCTCAGTCCCGTCTAGGCTAGATATTTTCAGCACACTATTTACATCCCCTTATTTTTCCTGCTTTTATTTAACACCTCAATCAATCCCCCCTAATTCCCCAACGCTTTCAGAGAGGGAGATTCAGGGGCCCCTTTGTCCTATCCCATAGGGAAGGTTCTGAACAGGGATCAATTTTGTCACCTCCGTACATTTTTCCAGAGCATTTATATCCATTCTGTAATACGGTGACCAAAACGTGCAGCATAACTAAATGAGGGCCCCCAACCAAGGATGTATAAATTGAAGAACAACCTAGGACTCCTATATTTATGCTTCTTTATATGAAGCCAAGGATTCATTAGGTTTTTTTGCGAACACATGCACTGTTGTCTTGGTTTCAGATTACTCTAACAAGAACCCTAAATCTTTTTCCAAACCGTAATATTTAAAATCACTTATTTAGTTTATATTTGGGACTGTTATTGTCCTGTCCAACATTTAGAACTTTGCATTTTTTCATATTAAACACCTGCCACCTCTTCGAAACTGCATCATCTATTCAAATCCCTGGATGCTCGAATGTCCCCGTCAGAATGAATTCGACGGCCTATTTTTGGGGTCATCGGCAAAATTTCTGATGTCCTCTTTTGCCCTCACTATTCGTTTATTATTTGTGAACAGCAGGGGGGGCCCAAAAACTGACCCTTTTGGGAAACCGCCGTGACGCTTCCCCACCTGATTTCTCCCCATTTTGCAAACTCTCTCTGCCTATTTGTCAACCAGCCTCTACCAGGAAAAAAATTCCCTCCTATTTTATTGCCTTAATTTTTCCCCCAAAGCTCGATGTGGGGGCCCCGTGTTTGGTTTAAAATTTTTTTTTTTTTTTCCCCCTTTAAAACCTTTGAAAAAATTAATAAAATTCTCAAAACCCCTTTTAAAACCATGCTAATTTCTTGAAATTTATATTTTTAAGGGGAAACTGCCTCGAATTTTGATTATAAATTTTTCCCCCCAAAGGGGTTAGGCTTTTATTTTTTCTATAGTTCGAAGCTAAGGACCTGTCCCCTGCTTTTAAAATAGGTATCACATTTGCCATTTTCCCCCTTATCGGGACCCTGCCAGTTTTGTAGTATATGTTTAAAAGATTAGCCAAAGGTTTGCTAAGCTCCTCTTTACTTTCCTTTTGACCCTTGCATACATTCATCGGGCCTGGGGGTTTTTTAGGTTTTTAATTTAAAATATTTGGCCCAAGGACCATGTCCCCCTTGTGCCCTAATCGTGCACAGTTTATTATCGTCCTGTTTCCACATAATTTTTTCATTTCTGGAATATCGCTCATCCTCCTGTGTAAAAACTGAGAGGGAATATGGTTTAAAACTCACACATTTCCTTATCCTGTCAGTAGCGACCCGGGAACTTTTTAGTGGACCTATCTTTTCCCGATCTTACTTCTGTATACCTGAAAGAATCCTTTTGGGTTATCTTCGAATCTCTTGCAAATTTAACCTCATAACTCTTTTTTTCTTTTCTAAATCTTTTTTTTTTTTCCCTTTAAAAATGAAAATATGATTTTTTAATTGCCCCCCCCCCTTTTGATTTCCTATATATGCCTCTTTTGAAACCCAATAGATATTTTAATCATTTTTCATCCTTTAGGATCATTTTTTTTGATCTGATTTCCCTATTTGGGAAAATAAATTTTACTGAGCACTAGAACTATGCCCTGGAAAGCGTCATATCGCAACCATCACCACCTACCTGACCCTTATCAGGTCATTCCATTCAGCCCACCAAGTAATTTTCAGTCCTTAAATCCAACGGAAGTCAGGACAAGACTTGACCCCATTAAAAAGGGGAATTCCTGATATTTTAAAAAACGAGTTTTGTGATATTTTCCCCAACTCATCTTTAAACCTCAAGTTTATTAATTATTTTTTCCCTACGGCAAAAACCCAAGCAAGGAGGATTTCCCCTAGTTGGCTCTGTCACAAACTGTTTTAAAAAACAATCCTGGATCGTACAAGAAAGTACCTGATCAAAATTTTCCCCTTCAAATTGCTCCATAAATCTTCTATATTAAATCTCCCATTAGCAAAACTTTTTCGTAGTAGATGCCTTACGAATTTCATCCCATAAATTTACGCACCCCATAAAATTTTTGGGGGCCCTGTAAATCACCCCCAAAATTAGTTTTTCTGGGCCCCTCGAGAAGCTGTAACCAAACAGTTTCAGGGGCTACGCTTCTAATTTAATATCTTGTCTAACAAAAAATTTTAAAAATTGTCTCTGACAACATCCTACTCCACCACCTTTCCTTTGCCCCTGTCAGTGTGGAAAATTTATAGCCTTGTATGTAACTTCAGGGGGCACTCCACTTTCAGATTGAGCCAGGTCTCTGTTATGCAATAATACTATGTTTTCTGCACTTGCAATTAATCTTAGCTCATCTATCTTATTTTTTACACTCCCTATTATATAGTAAACCAAAAGGGAGTATCCCTTGCTCCTCTGCTGCCCCCCCTTTGTTTTGCGACCTGATCTATTGTTTTTTTTAAAATTCATGCTAAAATGCCTTTTATACATTTACTGTTTCCAACCCTATGGCAACCTGCTTGTTTCTTACACCCTGCTATTTATAGTAAAACCTTAAGGGAGCTAGTCCCTTGCTGCCCTCTGCTGCCCCCCCTTTTTTGCTGACCTAATCATTGTTTTTATTTAACTTCAGCTGAATGCCTTTTATACTTTTTACTGTTTCCAAACCCATTTGCAACCTGTTTGTTTCCCACACACACCCATCCTCTATCTTCCATCATTTAAAATCATGGGAAAATTTCACCAATGGCCTTCTAAATCGATCTCAAGTGCTACCCCCCCCCTGCCCCAGAAGTTTACCCCACCCTTGCATACTTTCATTTTTGCCATAAAAGCTGTTCCATTTAAAGACAAAGCGCACATAAAGTTTTTCTTCTCTGTTCTCATTTTATGGAAAACATTAATTTTATTAGATTTAAATTCACCAAAAGGGAACTTAAGGGTTAGCGGTCTTCACTTCAAGAGTAAACAAAAATGTTGTCGCTCAACATAGTAAACTTTATGTTGTTCACCAACATAGCAAACATTTGTTGCTCACTCAACATAAATATTTATGGTGTTCCTCAACAAAAACTTTAGGGTGTTCATCAACAAACATTTATTTGTTCACTCAACATAAACATTTATGGTGTTCACTCAACATTAGCATTTATGGTTTTCCCTTTCAACACATAAACTTTAATGTTGTTCCCTCACCACAGTGGGGGAACAACCTTCTGGACTTCTTGGTTTGCACCTAAGGTACTTCTTTTTCCCTACGGGTTTTAGCCATTAATATGAATTAAATAACAAAAATTCAACCCTTCTGGGTTATTGTGTACTCTTGAAAATTAATCAGTCTTCCATAGGTAAAACAATCCCTAGATTCAACTCACACTTTTAAGATGTGCGCTGCTCGAAATGAACTTATTCAGGGTAATCAAACCGTTCTAAACACAGTTAAATCAACTCCAGTTTCATGGTTTTTGAAACATTTTTTTTAAACTGAAGTCCAACTACGATAATCAAAAAAATAGATAATTAAGGCTAGGAAAAATAATCGAACTTTTTTTAGATAAGCATTTCACGTCACAGTGTAAATATGTCTGCGAATAAAATTGTTGACTTCTCTTTATATGAATTGTAAATAAAGCAATGTTACTCTTTTTTTGGGGGGGGATTTTGAAAGCTGTAACCCAAACACATCCCCTTTAAAGAGGCGATGAAGTTTTTAAGAGTGACCACTATTCATGCATATTATAACGAAGTTTTTTTTATAATAAAACAACTGAGTAATTACAGGGAACACACACACAAATTGCGCCCCATAATTACGCCCGCCTTGGGGAGGCTTCGACCCTTCCAGGTAATTATTGATAGCGCAACATCTGAGTGTATTTTGGGATAACAAACACTACTCAAGTCGCTTTCATTGAACAAGAGAACGGGGGGTTAGGAAATTTTGGGGATACCTTTCCCTCGGATCACGCAGCGACTAAAATACATACGGTTTTAAAAATTTAATAGGACGTGTGAAATCTTGCGAGAAAAACAACGGGAAGTCCTCATAATACCATTATAAAAGGTGAAGGGTAATGTGCTTCTTTCACTTTGAAAATGCAGAATGCACTTTCACCTTTCTTTGGGAATCTCTTTAAATAATTATACTAATAAACCTGTATTAAACATTCTCATGGCACATGACACTGTTTATTATTATTATTATAATCAAAAAAAGCGCTAAGCCACAAGGGGATACACCATGACACTGATAAACAATGAAATGACACTGTGCAGCACTTGGTATCTTTAATATGGAACGTTTCACCAACCAGTTTTCCCCATCATCCATCCCCCGGACATTCCCTTTTCTGGATTAAAGAAAGCTGAAGGGGTGATCACCTCAAAAATGCTACTTTTCTTCCTTATTTTCGACAAACTGAAAATCAAAAAAAACTTTGGGGAGGTGTAGCTGGAAATTTGCCCGTCGGTGTACAGGTCAAAGAGGAAATTTAAACGTGGTGTTTATTTCCTATTTAACAGGTTTAAATTTGACAATGGGAAACTTTTGAGCAGCTATTTACTGTAGGGGAGAAAAAAAAAAACTGATGGATATTTTTATACTTGAAATAAATAATGATGAATCAATAATTATCGGAGGATAGCAGAAGCGAATAAAAGGCAAAAAAAAATGAAGGATGATAATGAAATATGTAGATGAAGGAAGTGATCATGAAGAAAGAATAGAGTAGGAAGTTGAGAAGAGAAAGAAGAAACGTATGAAGAAAAAAATAAAAGGGATTTAAGTACGAAAGGATTTGAAGGGAAAAGAAAGGAAGGGGGGAGGAGGGGTGAAGGAAAATTTGCATGAAGGAACTATAGTGAAATAAGTATAAGAAAGGAGTGGAAGAATTGATATAAAAAAATAGAAGAATTAAAGTAAAGAAATTGATTGAAAGGCGAATGAAGTAGTATAAAAGAAATGAGTGAGTAAAATGGGGTTTAATGAAGTATAAGAAAGCAAGCTTGCAGAAGTGAAAAGAGGGAGGTAAGGTTCAGGAAATTTAAAAAAGAAACAGCGAGAATGAACAAAGGGGGGAAAGAGGGCTGAAAATAATAAATTGCAAACGGGGAAGTAAAATGGGGAAGCCAAAAAAAAAAAAGTGAATATAAAGGGGGGGACTGTCTCAGGTTAACAGTGGAAACTTTTGGGGAAATTAACGGCATTTAAACTTTAAAAAACCATAAATTCCTGAAAATTTTTTTCAATTTTCTTTCTCTTTCAGCTTTTTTTAAAATTTTGTACAATAATTTTTTTTTTTAAACCGATTTCCCTAAAATGGGCCACAAAATTGGCAAATTGACAAACCACACAGCACAAAAACAAGAAATATTTCTTATTAAGATACAAAAAATTTTTTATAGTTAAAGCTGACGAAAAAAGGCATTCACTAGTTTAATACAAGGGAAATAATTGGGTTAAAAAATTGGAATATTTAAAATTTACACATCTCACAGTAAAAAGACAAGTTTTGTTCTAAGAAAGCTACCAATCGTAAAAGTTTGAAGGAGATCAGAAAAGGGATTCTAAATAACTGATCCAATTTCAACGATTTCCCAAATTTTTTTTAAATTTTATAAAAATTTCAATTTGTTCCCCTTCAACAAAACCCTAGGGGACACCCATTATAGAAGCTGGTCACTAATAATATTCCCCCAAATCTTACAAAAATGGAACCAGCCACCAAGCAGCAGGGGCTTGGGTCAGGAAGCAACACCGTGGGGAAAATTTTAAGCCGCAAAGAGTCATTCTCCATTAAGGTCGGATTCCGAGATTTTTTATTTTTTTTTTTACTATTTTACTACAATAACAAATTCCAGCACAGAGGGGAAAAATTTAAATTGGGGCTATTCTGGCCCTAGGTGCACAGCCATTAAAAAAAGAAGCCGTTCAAAGCGGTAAATTGAAATTTACTTGACGTGATTTAACGGAATAAAGATTTCACACTTTTTTTTCACACAATCGTCGATTTCACCAACACTGAATTTCGTTTTTCTTCCGTCGTAATTTTTTTTTTTTTTTTTTTAAGCTTTAGTGAACGTCGAAGCTTCTCCTCTTTGAACCCATTCCAGGATGCTGGAAATGGGGTTTAACAACTTTTTTAAAGACACTGAAAATTCCAAATTTCCCAAGAATTGGGTTTTCGTTACCCAATGGGATGAAGTGTTTTTTATTACAAGAACGTAAAATCGAAAAGTTTCAGGAGGGAAAATAAATCCGGCAACCTCTTAAAGGGGCCCCTTTAAAAACCTAATTCCCAGAAAAAGATAAATTGGGCTAATCCTGACCAGGGTCCAAGAACGCGCCAGAAGAATTACAAAAACTTTAAATGTTTAATGTGGCAGACGGTTACTAGCTGAAGTTAAATCATGTTAAAAATTTGGGAACAACAGGTATAGAATATCTTGTTGCAAATCTGTCAAGGGTTTGTCCAAAGCCAGCTTACTAGGGTAATGAACACGGTTTTCTAGAACCCACAGAAAGTGACAAGGCAATAAAAAAGTGGAAAGGGGTGCCTGATCACATAAAGGCCAGTCTTAGTCTAAACATTTCAGGAAGAAAGTTAATGATACTACAAAAAGGGAGGTCAGTGATTTCGTAATAATCGTAATTATCTTTTTATTTTTTAACTGTTATATTCAACTGAATTTTCCCATTGTAACACTGATGTAAATGATTCTCATGTAATATATTTCATCGTTAAGTTATTATTGTGAATGATCGTAACCGACTTATGATATTGATAATAAGCGGGGAGGTGGGTTTATCTTATGTTACTATATATCTAATGTTCCTATATAAACTTAGTTTTCTTACTTAATCTAAGAACTGCTTGAAGATTTGAGCTTATGAAGGCAACGTTTCTTTTAATTTTCCACAAGCACTTACGGCATTTCCACTTTCAGTGTTATAGAGGCCTATGCTGGGTTATACTAGGTTAGAATAGACAATACCTTATTTCAAAAAAGTTAATTTTTCTAATTAAAGCCCATAGGATACACAGCGTTTCGGCAGACTTAAATTTATTACCACTGCAAAAATACGAGTATACCCTTCATACCACCATTACAATACTACTGCACTTACCGCAAATTTTATTAAAAAAATTAAACACAAATGCACACAAGAACTTTAAAATTAATATAAATAATTTCTGGTTACTTTCCTGGTACACGTTTCTCAACAATTCCATTTTGCTAAATTCCAGTTTTTGTCTCACGTAAATTATACTTATTGTTGCCTATTCATTCTTTGTCATCGATTATAATTATCCACCCACAGTCATTGCCTGTGCAACCAAATAAATGATTCCTAAACATGCCGAAATAAAGAACAGGAATTGAAACTACTGTTCGGCAACAGTTGCTGACTTTTTAACGCAGGTACCCTGTCTGCTTAATCCTATTTCTACGTTTTCTTTACTGACACTGTTCTCTGTGAACACACTTTCATAAGGCCAAACTAAAACATTCTAGTCAGCAATGCGAATGCTTTGAATTAAAAAATAAATGAAGATCAAATACATATTATTAACCGAAGGGCCACTAAACCAGGATAACAATTGCGGTTCTTTGGTTATTTTTCTCCAAAAGTCAGGTAACATTCAGGTTCCTAATTACAGCTAGATGATAGAGACAACAGCTGGGGAGGAAAGATACATAAATTTTCTACCCACCCCAGGATTGAACTAATGTCCTTCGGCTGTGAGCCGAAGGTTATACCACTGAGAACGAATACTGGCATAGTACAAATCCTAAAAAAGTAACACAGATAAGTGCGTTAGGAAAAAGCTCTGACTTTACTGGGTTTATCCTAGCAATTTACACCTATGTTAAACGACGTGTACCTGTACCTAAAATAAACTTACTTACATAGACTCAGTCCCCAAGCAAAGCGAAGTGTAATATCAGTATATTTCCTCAAAAATGCGGTCCCAGGTTTCCTAGCAGTAAATGGATGCCTAGGAGTTAATTGATGGATGTGGGTCGCATCTTAAGGAAAAGAACCAAAAATGTACCACAGTGGAAATAAGTACACTACTTGGGTATCTTGTGTAATGATGGCTTATTAACTTTCAAATTATTAACAATAAAACAGGTTAATAATCTGTAAAATCCTGAGAGCTTTGTCAACCAATACCGATTAGAAGTGGCTAGTTTATTGTGCACCCATACCATCCTGTGGACGGTAGCGCGAGAGCATATGGATACCAAAAGGCCTAGGAATAGGCCCCAAAGGGTTAACAGGAATACATAGGATTTATTCTACATATCTATAGTCACTTATCTGTTACAAGCAAATTTAGGAAATTTGCTTAGTATATCTGGTATCTTTTTCATTAATAAGACTATCTGACATGTCCACATAGGTTATTATACTGTCTGTCTCTGTATTCCTCAATAATGGACAATTAAGCACATAGTGTTCAAGAGAGTGACCATATGCCTGATCACATAATTTACATTTAGTTTTGCTCTATCTCATCTATAGTCTCCCAAACTCGCCAGAAAGTACTTTTGTAACCAACCTAGCCTGGCCACTACAACATCAGTCATCTGGTTCACATTGCAAGTTGGCTCATAAACATACTTATCTACGTTCATGTTATCATAGTGGGTTGTATAGATCTACTCAGGCTTCTAACTGCATCCTATAACAATCATTTCATTATTACTTTCTCTCCGTAAAATTATTCCTATCTAAGACAGTTAACCAAAGTTATAATCTACATTCTCCTTCTCGATCTCTTCTTGGCGTAACATATCACTTATCATGTAGTAAACCAATGTAGTGAGTGCGAGTGTGCATCCATAGCAATAGAGAGAGAACATTAATCTTTGTCCCTAATTTTTAGTATCTATATCTTGCTTAGATGCCTTCACTATGAGCATTATTGATGAATGTCACAGCTATATTGAGTCAAGAGCCTTCAATGATACACACTAGAATCTCATAAAGTATAGTATTGAAGTACTAAGCTTCCATTGTCCATACTAGTTAAGCTCTAATTCTAAGCGTCCACTCTTCTGATTGATAACAAACATCTATCTTTAGCACAGTGTACTAACTGAGTCACCAATTTAGGTCTTAAACTCACTAAGTCTCTAACACTTCATAACACCTTTCTATTCACACTAGTTCTCACTAACACTACAGGGAGTATGCACATCACAAGAGTATCCGATGCAGCCATCTGCCAGAAGATCTCTCCGAGTTTATCATTCCATCTAGTTTGTATCAATAACTTATTCTGATTCAACTTGTTTATCTACTCACACTCTAAGACTTAGGTTGAGAAATTTCTTCTATTGAAACAGTTTTTGCTTTTCTTAACAACATCTCCGAGATAGAAAAGCTGTCATAATATACATCATCATAGATATAACACACACACGGGGACAAGTTCCTTGTGTAGAGCCGCGAGTAAATAGTGTATCATAGCTCTTGGTCTAGAAATTATTCAGTGAACACCTGATCGCCCTGTTTGATGGGTTAATAATAATTCCACCCAAAAGTCCGACAAGCTAAATATACTTTTTTACCACACGACCATATCTGAACGTGGCTCTCCAAAGCCAGAATCTATACACCATCGGTTTGAACTCATACTCCTTACAGACCAACATTCCGCTCAAGATATTCCATGAAACATAGTGTATGATGCAAGCATTTTTAGTTTATTCCATGCATTACATAACTCTTTCAAGAATTATGTTCAATGTTCCTTGACGTTTCGGCTGTATTTCTTCTGGCAAGTTCCTTAACGTTAACAAAGGTCATATTAGCTACTACTTTAAGAAACTTCCTGACTTCTTGCGGGTATTGGAGCGCGGTGTTGTTTTAACTGACTCTTCATTAAGGCTGTGTAGAGTTTCCAGATATTAATGACAGTTTGATGAAGTTGCAACACATGGCATCACAAAGAAGAATTTTTCAATGATCGAGATAAGAGTGATTTGATACTCAGTTATTTTCGTTTGCACAAAGACCTCGTGTAAATTCAAGCTGGAATGGTCAAAAATGGAATTCCATAAAGGATCATTTATTGGAGGCTCCTTGTCTGCTAATCTACATTTAGGACCTAACGAATGAGTAAATTATTACATTACCGTGCGTGAAAAGGCCCCTTACTCCGAAGGAAATAGGAGACACCCTCCCCTTCCAGTTAAATTTCCTGATTATCTACTATACTCCATGCTCTGTTCTCTAAGAATAAAATATTAAAATCAATGAATTTAAGCAAATTTTGTATGACAAATTTGCAGACAGATAAATTCAACACACCGGGAAGCTTTCAGAATAAGTTTGGATACGTGAAGGTTGTCGTCGAAAAGAGGCAGATACAGTTTACAGAAAAAATATGCAGAAGTTTAAATACGTCTGAGAAAAAAAAATAACCGTCGCGCATCTAAAACTAAATATCGCCAAGATGTTACCGAAGACTTTGTGATTCCTGCAGGACATATTAAAGCCAAGGCATGTACGGTGCGAGTTGTGCAATAAGGCTCGTAGTATGTGTGTGATTGTATGTATGTATGTATGTATGTATGTATATATATGTATATATATATATAGTATATTATTATATATATATAGTATATTATATATATATATATATATATAATATATATATATAAACTTATATATAAATAAATATATATAAAATATATATATATATATAAATATAAATATATAAAATAATATATCTATACCTATACAGTATACTATACAAATATATATACATATATATATACATAATATAAATGATACCAAAAATAAACATATATATATATAACATATATATATACATAGATAAAAATAGTACTACTATATAAATATTATATATATATATATATTATATATATATATATATATATATTTATATATCTCAAAACAACCATTTCTCTGAAGATGCATTACGAATTGTAGTCTGAGTTACATAATGAGAAATATCCATAATTTATGAATAGGTAAAAGATTTAAAATAACCCAAGAAATGATAATTGATAAATCTTTTTAAAGTTGCCAGAAATACTTTTTACAATCCAAAAGGTACAACCAGCATTATTCAATAAAAATATATTGTTTCCTCCCTACCATAAACAATCAGTTATATATGCCTTCTCTTCATAAGA
Source organism: Cherax quadricarinatus (assembly GCF_026875155.1). Lineage (NCBI taxonomy): Eukaryota > Metazoa > Arthropoda > Malacostraca > Decapoda > Parastacidae > Cherax > Cherax quadricarinatus. The sequence goes on from NW_026481665.1 coordinate 26,527, forward strand.
ACTTTTAATATTAAAGTTGTAATCAAAATCTCGATACAGTAACAAAAACTCTTGATAGAAAATTATCCCCCAAAATGCCTGATGGATGTGTCTATAAGATTCCTTGTTAAAATTTTGCGATAAAGTTTACTTACGTCAAACAGGTAAATAATCTCGAACTAAGATACAACAACATAAATATAGCATTAAGAACTGACAAGAATTCCAATGCTCAGTTTATTCATGTAAGAGATTTTAACCTCCCATTGAATACAAAAAGTTGAGAAAGTAGATATCAAGCCAGTCCATGGTCCGACAGGAATATATATGATCTTGTATTCATAAAAAGCAGTTTTGGACAATAAAATGAATATTATCCTTGGTTTATATAAATTAGATCCATTTTATTAATTAATAGAATTTTGAGAATTTAATAATACACTGGACAAAAAATCTTTTTATAATTCCTTATATTCTTGTAAATAGTTTGTGGGGTGTAGTTTTAGCCAAGACCTGTTTCCAAGTTGGCTCGCCGCGCGCGACGTGTTTAAACTGTTGATGGGTCTATAAGTGAGGTGCCGACCATACCCCTATAATAGCATCCTAGGATGCTTACTTTCATAGTTCCATTGATAATGTGAGGTAGTCACGAAGCGCTTGGAATTTCCTCTATTCTTTCAAGTGGTTTGTTTTGCGAGCAATATTCTGAAATCACCATGTTTTACTGTGATTCTTATTGCATATATATATACTACTATATATATATAGTATATATATATAATATATATATAAATATTTATATATATATATATATATATATATAATATACATAATATATATATATACATAATATATATATACAAAAAATATATATATATATATATATAAATATAATATATATATATACATATACGTATATTAAATATATTATATATAATATATATATATAATATTATATATATATATATATAATTTATATGTCGTGCCGAATATTAACACTGTCAATTAGCAAGAACTCATTTAAAATTAGGACCTTTCTAAAAATATTCTCATATTTACGTTAAAATATTTTATTTCATTGATGTTACGACGTAAAAATTTTTCCATTTTTGCTAACCTAAGAATCTTAAAAACTTACCTAACCTTATAAACAAAGCGGAATCTTTATTTAGCCTAACCCAACTAAATATAATCTATATATGTTTACAATATTTAATACTAAACATACACAGTGAAATATAATTTTTTCGTTAGTGAGATTAAGAAGATTTTTGGCGAAATTATTGCATACAACAAATTTTCACGTTGAACCTAGTGGCAAGCTATGATCCAAGATATCCAAGTTTCTGCGCTTTATCGGCACGACATATTATAGATATATATATATATATATATATATTTTATAATTAGTATATATATATATAATATATAATATATATATGATATATAATATATATATATATAATATAAATATATATATTTAAATATATATATATATATAAATAAATATATATAAACTAAATAATATAGATAAATATATATATATATATATATACATATATATGATATATATATATATATATATAATATATATAATATATATATATAATAATATAGATATATATTATAATATATATATATATATATAATATTTATATATTATATATATATATATATTGTGTGGTGTGTGTGATGTGTGTGGGTGTGTGTGTGTGTGTGTGTGTGTGTGTGTGTGTGTGTGTTGTGTGTGTGGTGTGTGTGTGTTGGTTGTGTGTGTCGTGCCGAATAGGCATACTTGCGATCTTGGCTTAAATAGCAACGCCATCTTGCCATATAGGACAAGCGAAAATTTGTGTATGCAATAATTTCGAAAAAATCATTCTGAACCTAACGAAAAAAATATAATTCATGTGTTTTGTTTACTATTAAATTACTGGTAATCAAATAAAAAATAAATTTAGTTGGTTTAGGTCTAAATAAATTGCTCTTGTTATAACAAGGTTAGATAAGGTTTTTCTAAGTTTCTTTGGTGAAAAATAATAAAAAAATATTACATACTGTTAAGAAAAAAAAATAATCTTTAAACGTATAAAGAGAAAATTTTAGAAAGGACTTAATATTTAAATGATTCTTGGCAACTAACCAGTTTAACATATCGGCAATTACATAAATACCGTGGTCCCTCGCTTTTTCGTAGTGCTCGTCAATCTAAATTTCGCCATCATAGGGGTATTTTTCGTATAAACAAGGACCTCGCTTTTCATAGGTTGACTCGCGAATAGTAGTTCGTCCAGGACGCTTACGCACGGTAGAGCCGGGTGACCGGCCTCCCTACCCAGCCAGTCTGGCAATTGTTTACCAGTGAGGAAGTCCCCTCAAGTGCTCCTACGAAATATTCATAATATTCCACTCATTTTAGTGCTTGCAATGTACTAAAAAAGCTATCAAGGCTCCAAGAAAGCTCCTAGTGCCAACTGTGGTAAAGAAGGGTGATGAACATGTAACAGTGACAAAGTCTTTACCCATTTTAGGGAATGTTAAAGAAGACGCCCGAACAGAGCTTCTCTCCACAGTTACTTTGCGAGACAGGACTAGAGTGACTCACAAGGTGGCCTAGTGGTAATAGAAACCGAGAAGCGAAGCAACACCCAGAGAAGGAATGGGTACCTGAGGTTTTGCTGGAAAGGGATTCCCCTTCCAAACTGGTAAACAATCCAATCTCTCTCCTCCTCCAGTCTCTCCATACACTAAGGAAGAATCTTCCAATAAAAGGTAATTGTGTAATGCTGTTAATGTATTCATTACATGGGCCTTCCCATGTGGTAGAGGTGTTGGAGGTATGTGGGGATAGCGAGACGGCGAGTTATGGGGGAGATGCAGTGTTAGAGGGCTATTGTTAGTTTTTGTTTAGGAACGATATCGCTGTCTGGAGGTTGTTAGGCCGAAAATAGATGTAAGGTAGGTGGTTCAGTGGGTCTTCCGGTTCTAGATGGAGGGCGGTGGTCTGGCTCTGGTGTGATAAGACTATATGGTGTGCGGTTGGGCGAAACTGAGAGCGTGAGGTGTAATTTGTGATACAATTATCTGTAATACTACGAGAGGTCTACAGCTATGCCTCCTAGGATCCAGCTAGAATATATACTTACTCTATTCAGATAGTAAGGACTGGGCGAGGTGACACACTTATCTTGGATATATATATATATCATCTCTTATATAAATATATTCACAGATATAATACACTTTAATATAACACATATATCAGACGAGTGCGTACTGATTCGTGCCTACTACTGGTCAGTAAACTTGTCGATCTGCCGTCTAAATTCATCACACGCTCATCTGCCATATAGGACAAGCAAAATTTGTGGTATGCACGATATTTCGAGCCAAAATCATTTCTACTGAAGTCACATAAACGAAATACATCAAGTATATTTCACTGTGTTTTTTAGTATTAAATTTTTGTAAACAAATTTTAAAATATATTTAGTTGGGTTAGGCTAAAAATAAAATGTTCCTTGTTATAATTAAGGATTAGGTAAGTTTTCTAAGATTTTTTGGTGCAAAACTTTATAAATTTTTGCATCAACATTAATGAAAAAAAGTAGCGAGCGAGCATTAACGTATATGAGAAAATTTCAGAAAGGACTTAATTTTATAGAGTTCATTGCTATTACCAGTGTTTTTACATATTCGGACACGACATATATATATATATATATATAAATAAATATATATATATATATATATATAATATATATATGAAATAACAAATATCGTAAAACAAACGATTCAAGATGCAAAACAACCTTCCGTGTTGCAATCAACACATCATCAGGAGCTTGCAAAATGTAGAAAAGAGAAGGATTTCCAAACGAATACGTTCCCAGGGGAAGGCGTTCACTGGAGTGAGAGAGGGAGGGAGGAGAAGGTACCGGAAGTGCCCGCAGGCACAACAGCCAGAAGGATGAATATTATAGCATAAGAAACATCCCACAAGCATTGATAATGTTAACCTAAAAACGAAATTAAACGTAGCAAAAATAATAAAGTTCAGTCCATTATTCCGCTATGACAACAAAAACTTATCAATACGTATATAAATATTGTCTGCGTCATAGAGAGTCACTGGCAATTATATACCCTCCACAGGGCAACGATGTCCTATAAATTGACGAGAGAAAACCCTAACTTTATGTAAAGGAAAACAGAACTCATTAACATAAACTCATTTAAAGGGGAGGGGAGGCATCTGCAATGACAGATGGCCACTGATATTCAATCCACATAATCCTGAGTCAAACAATAGTTCACCCTTCAGGAAACTGCAGGAAAAAACGCCCTAAATCCTCTGTGTGACACATTCAAGCAGTCTGATGCAACGTATAAGTGCCCAATTTTAAAACTGTGTACTACTGCCTCTCAACTATAAATGCATCTAATTTGAACAGCCCATCACTGATATGTATAATGACTGTCCTTCCAAGCTTAATATTGCCGATTCTAACAATATTACTTTCAATGCCAGGAGGAACAAGGAAAGAATGACTCATGCTTCCAGCCAAATTCTCAGGAAATTACAGGCTCTAATATGGTTGAAAATCGCGTTCAACTCCTGTGCTATAGCGGTTATCGAATAACGTGGGCTGGGACATTCTCACCTCCAATGACTTTCCAGTTTTGTCCCAAATATGAGAGGCTGCAGCCGTTGGCAACCAACTCTGTATACACCACCAAAACGTTGTTGGGGTGCATTCTTTATCAAGATGCTTCTAACAAGTCCGTGGAGTTTTTAAAAACTACTTGTAAATTAAATCTTCTAAGAGCATTCGGTATGGATAGATAAATTCTGGTTATAATGGGGAGGACAAGCACATTTCTTGGTCTGAGTGATATCCTATGGTTCTGTCCTATATAAGTTTTCCTAGTCTGGCCAGCAAGACAGATTCCTATTAAACATTTAGGATATCGCCTGTCTTTTCGTGACAATGTCAAATATTTTTCCTAATTTCTTCATACTAGGAACTCCGGACTGCATACTTTTAGACTTTCAAAAACACTAGTGAGAAATACGCGCGCACCTTTCTTCACTCTAGTCTCGATGGTGGAAAAGTAGTGAATGTATGAGCACACATTGTAGCATTCCTATATACTGTAAACTTAAACTTTCTATCACCCGTGTATCAAAACATCTAAGAATGGAAGTTTTATATACAGTCAACCTCTTTCTCCACGGTGAAGTTTAATAGACGGGACTAAAGCTTTAGTCTTGGACAAAATGTTTTCCAACAGGGCCTATCGTGTGGCCAAAGACACAACGATGTCGAGCCACATATCTGAACCATTTAGCTTCTACATGCAGGATATCCTTGCAACAGTCTAGCTTCGAAAAATTCCATATACAGAACTGCTCTATAAAGGGGATAACGAGAGGGAGAGAGAGAGATAATAGAACATCCAACGTTTACTCCAATACATGCACTGATAGTCTTATTCCTAAGACTTGATGGCACAGTTATATTATTATACCTACGAAATATATAAAAGAATTATAAACACAAAAAAGAATACAAAATTAAAACCTTTGTAATTGAATTTCCTATCTACTGGCGTTAAATAAGAGGATATGTCTGAAGTCTGTACAATTCTGAAAGATAGACTAAATAAAAGGGAATATAAATAAAGTCAAAGTTTGTATCTAGACAAGACAGAACTCAATGAATTCAAATTAGATAATGCAGAGTCTAAAAAGGCTGTATAAGAGCAATATAAACTATAGTATCTTATATGAGTAGTACAATTTGTAAAAATAATCTTCTGAAGTCAAAATCTTAGGGAAGTTTATACTGTGTTTAAATGAATGGCGACGGCGAATACAACGCAGCCTACTTTGAGCCTACAATTACCAACACGCAAATTTTGCTAAGACAATAAATTGACTTACCCCTAGACCTAATGAATCCCTCATTCATATTGTATGTATACTATAAATATAAATCTGACTTCACAATATAGGGATTAGAGTCGTCCGGCAAAATCCTAACCTCTATTTCTCATATAGATTTTTTATTACCACAGTAGCAGTTAACAATTCTCTCACTACCTTTCCCCCAATCACATTCAACAGAGGTAACATCAATAATAACAGCACTTAAGCATAAAGCCGGTTATAAATGAGAGTATACCACCATTCATATGTAAGAAAGCTCCCTGTGATATCACTGTCAGCAACCCTGTTTATTTTAACCTCTTGAAATCCAAACTTTCCCGAACAGACTAGCTCGTGTAACCACAATCCATGCAAGGCAGAGTCCTAAGTGACATCAACAATTATAGATCAATCTTCTAACTTGCTAGTTAGGATACAGCCAAGAAAAATGCTAATATGCTACCATTAAGATACTAGCCTCTGTCTAATTAGCTCTAAAAATAATTTAATAATCCATTTGACAAAGTAAATCTTGCTGTGCAGAACTAGAGCATGCTTACATACATATGACACAACTTTATAAAGAAAGTATCATCATAGGGGTACCCCAGGGTAGCGTTTCTTGTGCCCACTACTTTTCCTCATCTTCCCGTCAGTGACCTACCAAATGCCCTCCCAAGGAAATCTTATCAATCCACTTTGCAGATGACACAGCATTTAACGTACCCATCCAGACTCAGTTGCCCTCAACAACACAGTCAAAGATACAGGCATTGTAAAGATTCCTACCCGGAAGGCAACCAATAAATTTAACACACAATATTGACAACAAGACCTACCAGTTCGTTGGGAGATTAAAGCTAAAAACAGTTAATTTCAACAATACCAACACAAACAAAAAGAATAATTCGAACGAGGGAAAATTCCGAGGGTACACTTTGACTGTTGCCTGAAATTCAACTCTCTCATCATCATATATAATTCTAAGAAACTTCCAAAACTGCTTGTAATTCAAACATTCTCACTCTGGACAATCTTTAATCTGTCCTTAACTCACTTAAGAATTTGTGCTTGGGAATCTTCTTACAACAATCACCTACAACCCACCATTGTTTTATCCACAGAATCAGCTGTTAGGATAATTAATCAGGTTCCAGAAACATACATCGCCCCACTCCCTCAAAAGTCCGCAAATTACCACATGCACAAATCACATTTACTACAGCGCATTTTATTATATATATAAATAAATATATATATATATAATAGTATATTTATATATATATATATATATATAAATAGTATATATATAATTATTATATAATATATATACTATATAGTAACAATAAATTTGAAGAGATCCTTAACCCAACGTTTCGACTCTTCCTATAAGACGTAACAATCAACATCATAAACAAGAATTAAAGAATCTTTTAGATTACCACGTGTCCGAATCAACCTATCTTGGAGAGCATGCGATAAAGGTTTTCTACAATCTACAATTTGGAACGTCCCAATCCAAAAGATACAAAAGTTCTACTTTTGAAAAACCTCTTTAAAAACAGTTAAAAAACATTTCATAAATCTGATTAAAAACTGAAGCGAAATGTCGTAAGTTTCAGTGCAGCCTATTTGTGTAACTGCTTATATTAATTAGTTAAATCACTGACAGATCAATAGCAACCCCATTTATCCAAAATATTTAGAATTTATTAATGAATATTCTCGATATCACTTTTCTGTTGAGCTACATAAGTAATAACCGAAAATATGTTTCTTCCTCATTATCCACAATGAGCGCGCGATATTATAACTTATTACACAGGATCATGCATCTAAGTCAAATATGTTACAAAGTGTATATAGGCCATACAAAGCAAGTTAATAGACATTCTAGCAGCTACCTAGCTACCCTTTTTTTATAATCATTATTATACAATAAGTGAATATTTGTGCATAACAGGGACATTATTAAAAGTAGTTTATACATGTCACATTGACTTATATTAACTGTATACTGCACCCTACTTTAATAAAAAGTAACTAAGTCTCAGCATTATCTAGTCCTGTCTATATTAGGGAGTATGCTAAGTGCAGGACTCCACATCTACTGTGAAATCAGTAAATTTATAATAGCATGCTTCCTATTACCTTTAACGGATGAAAATAACATTTAACCTATATTGTGTCACCATTTCCTAATTAACCCCCGCAAATTTAAATGAAAACCAAGACTACGTTTCATGTTGTCGTAGCCATTATAGATCCACGACGTCATAATGGTTAAGGATAGACTGAAACGTCGTCTAGTTTGTATTTTCTATAATCTGTAGAATATCATTGAAATCAAATATTGGTTATTGCATTGGGGGAATAGGATGACCCTAAGGTGTAAAATTAAAATAAAATTTATTCTTATAAGAAAATAAGAAAAAATAATTTGGTCTGGAATCCAGGAAGGAGAGACAATAGTTACAATTCCCTTAATCAAAAATCCCTTCACTAGCATCTAGACAGCCTACTTTTCCTCTCCACTCCGCTGAATTGAGGTTTTAATTTAAGGTCTTGCGTATGTAATAATAAAAAAAAAGAGTTTTACGTGTGTCTTCGGTAATCAAAAATGGTTGGGCGCAAAAAGAATACAATGCGTATATAAAATAGAAATCAATAAAAGGTAAACGAAGAGTTATGTAGTGTGAATCCGGACATAATAGGTTTAATGACTGTTTTTCAATAGCACATGTAATGTAAGCCTTAAAAACTTATACATCAGACTCATAAAAAAATAAGATACATGACAACAGATAATGGATGGATAAGGTGATCTGCGAGCAAAGGCGTCTGATAAGGTGTCTTGTGATTGATTTGTACCACAAAAAGCATTTTCGGAAGAGGAGTGAAATATATATTAGAATATTATACAAATTTGATTCATTTATAAATTAATATTCTAACTCTAGGCAACTATGAGAATAATTACTATCCTACTGTACAACTAAGATATACGCACTCATCGAGAATTAAGTAGACTGAAAGCCAATAATGTTAAAGTTGGTTTCCTAATGCCTAGCATAATAGAGGCTCTTCTTTGCATTGAACCCACTATTGTATATACAAAATCTCAATGTAAGATTTAGCAAAGATACATAAAATAAATAAATAAAGAAAATAAAAAATAAATAATAAAGAGTGTAAGGCAGGAGCACGAGGTCGGGATATAAGTTGTTGCTGGGGCAAGGGTAAAGGTTTGAGTGCTGGCCCAAGGTTTTTTTTTTTTAAGTTAAATTATTTTTGGGGAGGAGCCGATCATGATGGTGAGTGGCAAACTGAAGGAACTTCTCAACGTAGGGTTTGCGTTGGGGGAAAAAAATCTGACATGCCAGGCGAAGATTTGGTGAAGTGTATAGGTAATGTGAAAAGCCAATCGAACCCAGAGCAGTCTGGGTGGAAGTGCAGGGTGAAATAGACTCAGTACCACTACACTATTTTTTACATAGAGCCCGGATAGCACAGTCAGGTAGAGCATTAGCTTTTACACCATAAGGGTCCAGGGTTCGAGTCCCAGTTCGGGCTAGTGTTTTTTCGTTTTTCAAGGTCCACGTCACTGGCAATGAAAATTTTAACAACTAACAAACAATAATTTTTTAAATGCAATGTTTCTTAACCAACTAAGTATACTAGCGTATAAATCAGCTTTATTAAAAGTCTATTAAACATCCGTGCTAAATCCTTCACTGTTTCTAACCACATTAAGTATGAATGGGAGAGCGCTAAACCCGTAGATTAAACAGCGACGTGGGGGCGTAAAGGTATTCAGGCGAGCGCGCGAGAGCCAGGGAAAAAAAAAATAAAACCGGAGCAGAACCAATTCCCTAGAATCAAGAGCCTCTCACACGTCAAGAACCTCCCTTGAAGGGTGTTTGTAAAACCACAGTGCAATGCCGATACATAGTTTTAAGAAAAAACACTACAAAGTACCATATGTTCCTTCTCGGCCTCTTCAATTTGTTGTGTGTGTATATGATATATACAACCAAAAAGCTCACAGTAAACGTCATATCACAATATGCTGATCACTGTGAAAAAATAAGTGAAATTCCAAGTGATTTCGTGATTTTTCACATTATAAAGGAACTGAAAAAATAAAGAAAGGCATATAAGGAACGAGATATTACACCTCGCCTGTCAACTTACAACACCTGACGCTTCATATGATGAGGTTAGGTTTTTTTAAAAAGTTGGGGGGAGTCAAGAACCTGTCACAGCTTATAATTCTGCCCCATGCTTTAAAGATTTTTTTAACTTGTCGAATCGATCTTCAATGCCTTCTCAAATTTTATTAATTATAAATGAATCCAGTATGTATATATCCAAAAACAATATTTATAGTTAATTTTACTATTATTTTGTAAGGCTTGAATCTATTTCTCTCACCAGGACCGTCTTTGACACAACCTACTCGGCCTTTAGAAAATCAATTAGATGGTTATTTAATAAAAAAAAAGAAGCGCTAGAACCACAGGGCATACGCGCTGAAATTAGATGGGTTAAAATCTACTCACATGAATAAAAAATTCATTAGAACCTTTGTCCACTTCTAAGCATATTTATGCGTTTGTAATTCTTAGTTCAAGACTTTTCCGTTTGTTAATAAACAAATGATTTTATTGCAAAGGAATTATTCAGTAAACACACCGTCAGCATTTTTTGGGGGATTTTTTTTATCAAAAGTTCTTTTACTGATATCAAGATTTTAAAAAACAACTTTGATATTAAAATTCTTAAGTAAAAAATGTATATCAAGAAAGTTTCATGAAAGGGAGAATCACATATTTTTAGATAATAAGGCTGGCTGTCATTTCTTGAATTTAAAATGCATTCGACAAATTTTAAAAGATTTATCGATTACGTGTTTTGGGTATTTTAGATCACTAGCCTTATTGCAAATATTCAAAAAATTTTCAACCTATGAACTCTGGGCTGCAAATATGCAAGCTCTCAAAAACACTGATAGAAGAACGAAAGTTTACAACTATCATAATAAGAATAACAGTTTAACATAAGAAGAGTTATTTGTTGGTTTTCTGTAAATTATAAATTTAATCTCATGGTTCCCCTTAATAATTAAATCATCTAGAAAAGTACTGAATATTTTGGTTCAAATTCACAGTAAAATTTATGGAATGATCTAGACTATTAATATACATTGTGTTTAAGAAAGCTAACAAGGTATGTTCATTCAACGCTCCTGGAATGTTTTACTTGATAAATGCTACTGGATATTTGTTTCTGAATGTGTTTTGACTGGATATGTTTACTAGATATGTCGCTGCATGAGGTAAGTGCATAACGACAAGTTTACTGGATATATGCTAATTGATGTGACTGCTGGATATATGCTAACGGACAAGATCTGCTGAAATGTGCGACTGGCTGTGCTTAGTATATAACTAGTGGATATGGCTTACTTGATATGTGCTGCTGGATAAATATGTACTAATTAAGTATGTGTACTTGGACATGTACTACCAAATAAACGTGCACTGAATGACTTATAATGAAATAACAATAGTGACAAGTCTATAGAAAAATAACCGATGAAAAAGGTCAATAAGAAATAACAATAATAAAAAGCAATATAAATAAAACAAGAACAAACATTAGTATAAATTTTCCACAATGACGCGAAAACCCGCTAGGGTCATACAGCACCTGGTGGGACATGAAAGGTAAATCAGATCAAAGGAATAGTGGTAGGTGCTATTTCCTTGGATCAAGATCTCATTCACCGGCATTTAAGAGCACCCCTGAAACATTTACGATATTAGAAAATCAACGATGTACAAACAGACAATTTTTGAAATTCTACTCACACTAAGCACGTCCGCAATCTGTCGCTGTTTATATTTTCATAATTTACAAGTTCTGAGTGGCGTTCCAGAGTGTCTTTTTTAGGGATTTTTTTATGTATAGCCGTTGCATGGAACACCTTACGCGCGTTAATCGAAAATTATAACACAGATTCACAGTGAAAAGTACACATTTTTTTTAGTAAATATGTTAGTGTACGTGTGTGCGTTCCCGCTCGCAGCCTTGCACTCGTTTCACTCTTCTCCCCCCCGCCAAAAACACCTCACTTGTTTCTTTATCTTCTAATCTTAATTTATTTCTTTCTTTATTACACGCATACGTTACTTCTTTACGACTAAATTTTTCACGTAAAAAATATTTGGAAATAATAGTGTTTAAATCCATAAAACCTGTAAAAAAGCAAGTTGACATTTGACGAGTCAGTTAAGTTTACCAAGATGTTGCTGAGCGTAATTATATATTATATTATTTGGGAGAATAGGTCACGTAACCGGGGGTCATGCAGCAGTTGGGTCTTGGATCCAAAAAGAGGATATTACTACAGTTCCTTGAAACAAGAGCCTATGATGATAGAAAGCCTTGCCTTGATAGCGAGAAGACAAGGGGGGGGGCCAAGCATCACCTTATAATTAGATACACATTTATACAAACTTATAACAATGGTTATAATGACCAAAATTTTTAAAGGGCTGACCGGTAAACCAGCGGAAGCCTCGTCAGAAGACCAAAACGCTCCAAAGGCGGGTCATCATCTGACTAAACCCGCGTCAGGAACATTTTGTCATGTTCCTGACGATACCTTACTAACCTGACCATAACTTATATGTGGCTCCTGGGCCCCGCCTCTTCCGCAGGTCGACACTACATCCGACTCTTCCGGCCCTAAGACCTTACCGTACCTCATTATAAGTCAATGGTTTATGGATCCTGCCTCTACGACTTCACTATCACTTCTCGCGGCGTTTCAACTCCATTGCACTCCAATATGGGCATGACGTACACGTGTACATTGACGTGAATGACTCCTTACAAAGAGTCGAATGAGGTGTGTACGTTTGTGTGTGTGTGTGGTGTGTGTTGTGTGTGTGTGTGTGTGTGTGTGTGTTGTGTGGTGTGATGTGTGTGTGTGTGATGCGTTGGTAATTACCTATTTGTGGTTGCAAGGTCGAATTATAGTTCCTTCCCCGCCTCTTCGCTGAGATCGCGGCAAAGGTTCACTCTCTCCGCTGCTCGAGATTTATCGTATCACTAACATTTTTTTTAGTTTTTTGCATCACGAGCCGATTTTTTCCTACTACCTAAAACTTATGTGGCTGAAGAAACACTTCTTAACATCCCAGTTACTCATCTGAGTCCTTCAACTTCCATCTGTAACCACTTTGTCGCTGTGTCCCATCTCTGAACATTCTGTCTACTATCAACTTGTCAATTCCTCCTCAGTAGTTTGTATGTCGTTTTTCTGTCCCAGCCCCCATCTCGCCTTTCCTCCAGTGGTCTGTCAGGCCGATTCCCTAACCTCTCACGTAGACATACCCTTAGCTCCGGGACTAGTCCTATCTAATTTCTTTACGTGCTTGACCAAGGTGTGGTTGTGCACCCCATATCATCCTGTGGACGGTACGCGAGAGCATATGGATACACAAAAGGCCTAGGAACTAGCCCCAAATAGGTTAACAGAAATACATATGGATTTATATCTACTATCAATAAGTTCACTTATCTGTTACAGAGCAATTTAGGAAAATTTGTGCTTATTATATCTGGTATCTTATTTTCATAATAAGATATCGTGACATGTCACATAGTTATTATACTGTCTGTCTCTGTATTCCTCATTAAGTGGACATCTAAGCAGAGGGGGGGTGGGGGGGGGGGGGGGGGAATCATAGGTTCCAAGAGAGTGACCATATGCCTGATCACATAATTTACATTTAGTTTTGCTCTATCTCATCTATAGTCTCCCAAACTCGCCAGAAAGTACTTTTGTAACCAACCTAGCCTGGCCACTACAACATCAGTCATCTGGTTCACATTGCAAGTTGGCTCATAAACATACTTATCTACGTTCATGTTATCATAGTGGGTTGTATAGATCTACTCAGGCTTCTAACTGCATCCTATAACAATCATTTCATTATTACTTTCTCTCCGTAAAATTATTCCTATCTAAGACAGTTAACCAAAGTTATAATCTACATTCTCCTTCTCGATCTCTTCTTGGCGTAACATATCACTTATCATGTAGTAAACCAATGTAGTGAGTGCGAGTGTGCATCCATAGCAATAGAGAGAGAACATTAATCTTTGTCCCTAATTTTTAGTATCTATATCTTGCTTAGATGCCTTCACTATGAGCATTATTGATGAATGTCACAGCTATATTGAGTCAAGAGCCTTCAATGATACACACTAGAATCTCATAAAGTATAGTATTGAAGTACTAAGCTTCCATTGTCCATACTAGTTAAGCTCTAATTCTAAGCGTCCACTCTTCTGATTGATAACAAACATCTATCTTTAGCACAGTGTACTAACTGAGTCACCAATTTAGGTCTTAAACTCACTAAGTCTCTAACACTTCATAACACCTTTCTATTCACACTAGTTCTCACTAACACTACAGGGAGTATGCACATCACAAGAGTATCCGATGCAGCCATCTGCCAGAAGATCTCTCCGAGTTTATCATTCCATCTAGTTTGTATCAATAACTTATTCTGATTCAACTTGTTTATCTACTCACACTCTAAGACTTAGGTTGAGAAATTTCTTCTATTGAAACAGTTTTTGCTTTTCTTAACAACATCTCCGAGATAGAAAAGCTGTCATAATATACATCATCATAGATATAACACACACACGGGGACAAGTTCCTTGTGTAGAGCCGCGAGTAAATAGTGTATCATAGCTCTTGGTCTAGAAATTATTCAGTGAACACCTGATCGCCCTGTTTGATGGGTTAATAATAATTCCACCCAAAAGTCCGACAAGCTAAATATACTTTTTTACCACACGACCATATCTGAACGTGGCTCTCCAAAGCCAGAATCTATACACCATCGGTTTGAACTCATACTCCTTACAGACCAACATTCCGCTCAAGATATTCCATGAAACATAGTGTATGATGCAAGCATTTTTAGTTTATTCCATGCATTACATAACTCTTTCAAGAATTATGTTCAATGTTCCTTGACGTTTCGGCTGTATTTCTTCTGGCAAGTTCCTTAACGTTAACAAAGGTCATATTAGCTACTACTTTAAGAAACTTCCTGACTTCTTGCGGGTATTGGAGCGCGGTGTTGTTTTAACTGACTCTTCATTAAGGCTGTGTAGAGTTTCCAGATATTAATGACAGTTTGATGAAGTTGCAACACATGGCATCACAAAGAAGAATTTTTCAATGATCGAGATAAGAGTGATTTGATACTCAGTTATTTTCGTTTGCACAAAGACCTCGTGTAAATTCAAGCTGGAATGGTCAAAAATGGAATTCCATAAAGGATCATTTATTGGAGGCTCCTTGTCTGCTAATCTACATTTAGGACCTAACGAATGAGTAAATTATTACATTACCGTGCGTGAAAAGGCCCCTTACTCCGAAGGAAATAGGAGACACCCTCCCCTTCCAGTTAAATTTCCTGATTATCTACTATACTCCATGCTCTGTTCTCTAAGAATAAAATATTAAAATCAATGAATTTAAGCAAATTTTGTATGACAAATTTGCAGACAGATAAATTCAACACACCGGGAAGCTTTCAGAATAAGTTTGGATACGTGAAGGTTGTCGTCGAAAAGAGGCAGATACAGTTTACAGAAAAAATATGCAGAAGTTTAAATACGTCTGAGAAAAAAAAATAACCGTCGCGCATCTAAAACTAAATATCGCCTCCCCCCCCCCGGTTGTATGTAATGTCTTCCATTTGGGGTTTGAAAACGCCCCACTCCCTTATCCAAGTATTCACTTTTAAAGCACCTGAGACTAAAGAAATTTTCTTAATCTTTGGGCTCACTTGTGTTTTTAGAGCCCACTGTGTTCCCTTGATCCTGGTCCTCTTAATTCAAACAGTTTTGTTTCTATCAGCCCTTTTAAATTCTTTTAAGATGTATACAGTAATGTCTCCCACAGTCTTTTTCTCCCTAGATCGTCAGGTTTCACTTCCATCAACCTTTCCCTTCATTGTGAATGCTCTCCCCTTCTGATACTAGCCTGGTTGCACACTTTGGCCCTTCCGTGGGGAAAAGGCATACTCAGAGATTCGCCTAGCATATCTGGCGTAAAAGATTATAATATCCCCGAAATCCTCTTGATTCTCTGTTACTTGCAGTGTTTCTCCCCCCATGTTGCTCTTTGTGTCCAGTAGGTGTACTTACCTATTTGTACTCACCTATAATAGTTGCATGGATATATTCTCAGATCCTCGATCCGCCTCTTAACTTGTCATTCTTAGATTCACTCCCTCTTAGCCTTGTAGGCTTTATGGTACCTTCTCTTAAATGTCGAAGCCTGTTTTTCACCACTTCCTCACCAAGATCATTCTACTTCCCGCCATTCTGAGACTCAAGAAATTTACTTTATAACATCCCTGTGGATCTTTCTGTGACTTTAACTTTAGTGGTGTCCCCGAGTTCCGTGTCTTCCCTTTCAGACAGCCTATCCCTGTTTTACATTATCTTTTCCCTGGTATTTTGTATTTTTTTTCCCATGTCCTTTCCCGGTGTTATTCTGTCCTCCAATGTTGTTGGGCCCCGATTCTCTCGTAGCTCGTTGCCCCTTAGCTCAGGAACAAACCTTGTTGCATATATTAAACTTTCTCCAGTTTTTAAACACTTTTTTTGAGGTGTGAGTTCCATATTGATGTGCATACACAAAGGGGACCTGGAATAACTCGTTTTTGAGATTCTTGAAGGCCAGTTTGAGCATTGGCTACAGAGGTTATTCGGCTGATGTGAATCTCTGGCGATGTACCGGGCACTTGTTCACACCTAGTTTCTTTCTCTACGAGTGAAGTCTGCAGCTTTTGTACCTCTAGTCTATATACAGTTTCCGTTTTTACTTCTCCTTTCCCAATCTTCATGACTTGACATTTACGGGGGGATACGTTCAAACAACCACTTATCTAACCACGAAAATGACTACGGAATGCGAAAAGGACTTGGAGGTTATCGTAAGCAGCAATCTTAAATCAAGACAGCGGGTCCCTAAGCGTACGTAATAAGGCAAATAGATTACTGGGATTTATATCAGAAGTGTAAGCAACAAAGTCCAGCGGTTATACTACGCTTTATACATCATTAGTAAGGCCTCACCTAGATTATGTAGCTCAGTTCTGGTTCCATATTACAGAATGGAAATAAATTCGTTAGAAAACATTCAGCGTTTGAATGACAAAATTTGGAGTGAGATTAATAAGCTGAGAAAGCCTGGGAAAAACGAATGGATTTGTTAATTAAAAATAGGAGAGGAGAGTTATTACAGGTATGGGGGAAAATGGGGGAATAAAATTGGTTGGAATTGTTAAATGATGATGAAGATGGGGGACACCGTGATTTCGTGTTTTAGGGCAAGGGAGGAATAACATCTTATAGGAGTGAGGAAGAACCAGTTGGGGGTGTGGGGGGAAGTTCGCGGACAGTGGGTAAAATAAAACGGGGTTAAAGCGTTAAAAGCAGGTGGGGATATAGTTTAGGAGTGGTTAGTGTTTTTATTTAATAATGTATGGAAGGGGTAAGGTACCAAGGGACTGGCAGAGAGCATGATAGTTCCTTTGTTTATAAATGCAATGGGACCAAAAGAGAGTGTAAGAATTATAGGGGAATAAGTCTGATGGGGTATACCTCGTAAAATGTATGGTAGAGTTTTTTATTGAAAGAATTAAGAGTAAGACGGAGAGCAGGATAGCAGATGAACAAGGGGCTTTAGGAAGGGGTAGGGGGTGTGTAGACTAAGTGTTTGCGGTGAAGCATTTATGTGAACAGTGTATTTAGATCAGGGTGTTAAAGAGGTTTTCGTGGCATTTATGGATTAGAAAAGGCGTATGATTGGGTGGATAGTGGGCAATGTAGTAGATGTTGCAAATGTATGGAATAGGGGGTAGGTTATTGTAAGCAGTGAAGAGTCTTTACGAGGGATAGTGAGATTATTTCCTAGCAAAAAGTAGGCCTTACACCCGGGATGTGTGATGTCACCATGGTTATTAAATATATTTACGTAGGATGTTGGCAAAGGTTTTGGTGTTAAAAGATACAGAATGTACACAAAGTGGGAGTTGTCACAGTTTCTCTTTGCAGATGACACTGTGCTTTTGGGAGATTCTGAAGAGAAGTTGCCCGAGGTTGGTTGATGAGTTTGGTAGGGTATGTAAAAGAAAGAAATTAAAAGTGAATATAGGAAAGAGTAAGGTGTTGAGGATAACCAATAAATTAGGTAACAGAAGATTGGATATCAGATTGGAGGAAGCATGAATGTATTCAGATATTTGGGAGTGGACGTATCAGCAGATGGGTCTATGAAAGATGAGGTGAGTCATTGAATTGACGAGGGAAAACGGTGAGTTGTGCACTGAGGAGTCTGTGGAGACATAGAACTTTATCCATGAAAGCAAAACAGGGGAATGTATGAGAGTATAGTTATACCAACGCTCTTGTATGGATGTGAGGCATTGGCGGTGAATGTTGCAACAAGGAGAAGGCTGGAGGCAGTGGAGATGTCATGTCTGAGGGCACTGTGTGGTGTGAATATAATGCAGAGAATCCGTAGTTTGGAGAGTAGGAAGAGGTTCGGTTTACCAAAACTATTATCCAGAGTGCTAAGGAGGAGTTGTTAGGTAAGTGACATTGAAAGGATAGACAAATTGGGAAACTTTTGCCCAGAGGGTTTTATAAACGTAGTGGAGGGAAGGGGGTAGGGTCTGGGAAAAGTTAGAAAAAGGAGAAAGAGGTTTTTAGCCCCGGGGGGTGGGAAAACTTCCAGCAGGGAAAATTCGGAGGTTAGGGGTTTAAGAGAAATGAAACAAAGGAAAAACTTGAGGTTTTTAAAAATTGTTGGGGGAAAGGGGGGGGGGGGGCCCGGCCAGGAAAATTGGGGGGAGGGAAAAAGGGGTTTGGGGAGGGGTTGGTTAAGGTTTTCATTTTAAACTGAGGCAAAATGGAAAGGATTTAGTGTGTTGGATGAAGGGTTTCTTTTTGGGCCACCGGCTTGTTTTTGGGGGGGAAAAAGGCCGGATTGAATTTTTAAAAAAATTTTAAAAATAAAATAATAATAAAATTTTTTTTTTTTTTAAAAACCCATTTTAAATTTAAAAAAATAAAAAAAATAAAAATATTATATATATATATATATATTTTTTTTTTTAAAATTTTTTATATATTTTTTATATATTTTTATATTTTAAAAAAGAGAAGAGAAGGGGGGAGGGGGGAGAGAAAGAAAAAATGTTAAAAGAGGGGGGGATATATTTTTGGGGAGTGGTTGGTGAATTATTTAATAAATGTTTGGAAGAGGGAAAGGTCCCTGGGATTGGCAGAGAGCATGCATTTTCCCTTTGTTAAAGGAAAGGGGTAAAAGAGAGTGAAAAAAATTATGGGGAAAGTCTGCTGAATCCTTTGGTAAAGGTTTTTTGGGGAGGTTATTATTGAAAGAATTAAGAGTAAGCGGAGAATGGGATGCAGAGAAAAAGGGGCTTTGGGAAAGGGTAGGGGGGTGTGGCCCAGGTGTTTACGTAAATAAAATATAAGTGACAGTTTTTACTAAGGCTAAAGAGGTCTTTGTGGCTTTTTTGGATTTGGAAAAGGGCGTATGACAGGGGGGAAGGGGGGGGCAAATGGGGGGAAATGTTGGTATAGGGGGGGGTAGGTTACAAAAAGCAGTGGGGTTTTTTTCGGGATGTGAGGCTCAAGTTAGGTTGTGGAAAGAGGGAATTATTTTCCCAGTAAAAGTGGGCCCTTAGCAGGATGTGTAAATGTCCCCGGGTTTTTTAAAATTTTTATAGAGGGGGTTGAAAGGGAAAAGTAAATGCGAGGTCTTGGCAAGGGCGGGATTTAAAAAAGATAAAGAATCCAACAAAAGTGGGGTTGTACAGTGCTCTTTGTGATGACCTGTGCTTTTGGGGAGATTCTGAAGAGAATTGCAGGATTGGTGGTGAATTTGGTAGGGTTGCAAAAAAAGAAAATTAAGGTGAAAAACAGGAAAGAGTAAGGGTTAGGGATAAAAAAAAAGATTAGGTGAGAAAGATTGGAAATCAGATTGGAGGGAGAGAGTATGGAGGGGTGAATGTATTCGATTTTGGGGTGGAGTGTCGCGGATGGGTTTTGAAAAATGGGTGAATCATAAAAATTTTGGGGGAAAAGAGGAGTGGTGCACTTGGAGTCTGTGGAGCAAAAAACCTTGTCCTTGGAGGGCAAAGAGGGGAAAGTATGAGGGGGTTAGTTTTACCAACGCTCCCCTTTTAATGGGTGTGAGATGGGTGATGAATTTTGCAGCGAGGAGAAGGCTGGAGGCAGTGGGATTCATGTCGAGGGCATGTGTGGTGTGAATATAAAGCAGAGAATTTTGTAGTTTGGAAGTTAGGGGGGAGGTGCGGGATTACCAAAATTTTTGTCCGAGGGCCCCGAGGAAGGGTTGTTGGGTGGTTTGGACGTGAGAGAATGGGCGAAACAGAAATTTTAAGATGAAAAGTCTGTAGGGAAGGAAGGCGGGGTAGGGGTTCGGCCTGGAAAGGGTTTGGGAAAGGGGGGGGAAAGGGGGGTTTTTGTGTGGGGGGCTTGGACTTCCAGCAGGCATGGGTGGTGTGTTTTTGGATGGGGAGTGAATGGGAAAAAATGGTTTTTAATATTGACGGCTGTTGGGTGTGAGAAAAAGAACATTTATGAGGGGTTCAGGGAAACCGGGCACCCCGGACTTGAGCCCCTGGAGATGGGAATTTACAGTGCCTGCACTTGAAGGAGGGGTGTTATTTTGCATTTTAAAAAAACTGTAGTGAAAAGAAACCCTTTCTGGAAAAGCAGTGATGGAGTAAATGGGGTGAAAGTTTCCCCTGCCTTGGGGGGAATGGGCCCAGTTGGATAAAAATTTAAAAAAAATATATATACATAAAATTATTTTTATACCCCGGAATAAGGGGTTTTGATAATAAAAATACTGCTCTAGCCAAGGAGTCAAAACCATGCTGTTTTGGCCCCCCTATGGTGACAGAAAACGATGACCCTTTAGCCACTAAAGCGTCTGCGTTTTCTCTCACATGGGCACCAAAAACAGCAAGGGTCGATCCTTGGGCTAGGCACAGTTTTTTAATTTATAAATATTTTTATATATAATTTTTTTAAATATATTATATTATATTATTATATATATAATATTTTTTTATTTTATATATATGTTTTTTTTGGAGGGGGGGTATTAAAAACATGACGGCCCCGAAATTTAAATTCTTGGATCCCACTGCCACGATTGTTCTCGGGCCAAAGGGAACAACACATAGTTACGTGGGTTGGCTTGGTTTTTTGTAGGATCGTGGCATAGTGGTAAGGTGATGTGGCATTTTTTGCGTTCTGGAGGGTGAAACAAGGGTTTGTAGGGTCGAGTCCGGTTGCCGCAGTTTGGTAAATTTATTTTTTATATATTTATATATATTTTATATTTTATATATTTATTTTTATAAATTATATTATATTTTTATTATATATATATTTTCCTGAAGCAAGTTTATTTTTTCTTGAGGAGGAGTCCCAGGGGCAGTTCCGGGGGTGGTTACCTCCCTATATATATTTTTTATTTTTTATATATTTTTATATATTATAAAAATATATATATATATATATATATTTTATAATATATATATATATATATTATTATTATTATATTTTTTAATTTTCCCTAAGAAATATTTTCAAAATATATCTAAAAATTTTTCCTGTACGTATTTTCTTTTTCCACCGGTCCCTTTTACGTGAAGTTTAGGTAGCTCAGTTTAAGTTTT
>NW_026481676.1:0-31876 GCF_026875155.1 Cherax quadricarinatus
ATATAATATAAATAAAATTATAATTATGCATGTGCATGCTGTGAAGTGTGCCAAAGTAAAAGTAGGAGTAGCAAGATACCCGTTATCTATGTTATATATCCCTGTTAATATGCGATCACCCCCTTAACACCTCGCACGGGTATTATAAGCCTCGCAAACGGTTTTAACCGCCACTTGCAGATTGCCCCAATTATGCTTGAAAAAAAGGCAAGCATTGAGCATGAAAATCAATAACCCAAACCCCCTTTGCAAACAAAAAAACAAGCACACTGCGTCGTAACCAGCAACAACGACTTCCCCAATAAACTGAAACACACGCCCAATAAACGTGTCTCATCTTTTGGGCACAACAAAAAAACACCACAACATCCACATTTAGCAAATAGGATGGAGTTATAACATCACCCGTTGGTGGAAGTTAACCCAGAATCCAGCATACCCACACCCGGGTTTTATGCTGTCAACCACCATTTTAAATTGAGTACCGTCCTTCATACACAGCGGCATAATTAAACCCCCGATATTTCAAAGATTCACGCACCACCCAGGGCCCTTTTCCCAGGGAGTTTGGGACCTCGTTGCCATGGCCCAAAAAATACCGACTTATCCTTTTTACAACATACCCGTTGCCTCCAATATGTCACAATACATCTACGGCAGACAAACTACCGGCATCGTAAGCATGACTTGTATCAGCAACATAGCCAACAAATGGATGGGCCCCCCGCACGCCCTTTACATGGATGCCCCAAACACCCAGCTGCCAGCGCCCTTTAAAAATGATTCCTGAAAATAGCAAATAAAATTTGCGATAACGGGCCCCCCGGGCAAAATCCCATATGTAAGGAACTCGTACCAAATTTTCCCAAATCACCTGGACGCGTAAATCGCGTCAGTATAAATGCATAACCCACTTAATAATATTCGGAAAAACCCAGCTGCCCTTAGATTTTAAACACTAGATGAAAACGTTATCAAAAGAAAAGACCTCCAATCTAAAAACGTCAAAATTCCTCCCCCCTACCCATTTTCACTTTGGTTTTGGGGTCGCAAACGAAATCCCACCAAGTACCTTTTGGCTTAAAACAGCGATAGCCCGGATACCAGCCTGACCCCTAATTTTAAACCCCTTCTCAGGAAAATGGGTTTAAGACATTAAAAATTTTTAAAAAATTTTTAAATCTTTTCGGGTAACCCCGGGGGGGGGGGGGGGGGGGGGGGGGGGGGGGGGGGGGGGGAAAAAAAAAAAAGGGGGGTAAAAAAAAAAAAAAAAAAAAGGAAGGCTCAACCCCTCCCGCACCGAAAACCCCTTAATATTGAACCCCGACATGCTGTTTTTTGTTCACGTAGAACATACGCAGATGGGGGGTCTCCCCCCAAAAGGACTTCATCAAAATTCCCCGCGGCAATTCGTGTCCCCTGAAATAACTATTTTGTAAACCCGATTTTTCTGCTTTTAGGGCGGCAGGTGGTTACCGTTTTTCTGCACGGGGCTCGAACACCAAATTGTGCCAAAATAATTTAATTTCCCAAAACAAGATCGCCTCTTTACTCATTGCCCAAAAAAAAGGATTTAAAACGGTTTACCCCTTACATCCCACCACTCAGAAATCTACGGCCCCCATCCCATTTTTCCATAATTGAGACCACATCCGACAAATAAAATCTGAATATCATCTCCTTTTTAAAAGGCAACATTTAATTTTCCAAAACGGGGAACTTTTGTGGCAAACCCCCGGGGCGAGACGTCCAAAATGCACGATGATCAGAAAATGTTCTCAAGTCTGGACACTCTGTATGTAAATAGCACGTGCTACATAGATCCATCGAGTCGAGCCGCATAACCTGTCGGACAAAAGAAAAACCACCCCCCCCAACTACATCACCCCCCACTCGGAAAACGAACCCCCTTGCAGAATATCACCCAAAATTTGAGAATAAAACCCACTACCCCCGCGTTTCCCACGTCCCGCGTCGGTAACGCAATTCCAGTCACCTCCCCGACGTTACCGGGGGTAGCGACCAAAGTGATTCACAAGCGTCTCCTAAAAAAACGTTTTTTTTGTAATCGCACCCTTGCTGCAGGTCCATAAACGCTAAAATCGACTCTCATCGTACCCCCACAACCCTCAAGGCACTAACGAAGTCAAACCCAAGTTCCCAAGATGTACCAAAAGGACTGTTCTCTCTATTAACCTGCCACACCACCCCTTTTAAATCGGGAAAATATTCACCCCTACACAACAAACCTCGTATTCCAATTCACCCACATCCCGATAATTTCTCTTGGGGAAAACAAAATCAGGCTTTAAAAAGACATAAACACGCTCAAAACACTTTCCTGTGAGCCACCCTAAACCATTGACATTTATAGTTAAACACGGAAGTTGCGCTTTCGTCACACACATCACTCTAAACTTGAAATTGAGCACATCACCGCTGGCCCGACCTTGCCAAGCGGGAGGCTCGCCCCCCTGGCATTTCGTCAAAGCCATTAGCCGCAGTCGGGCCCCCCGCTTTTTCCAGGTCGTTTTTCCTGGTGTCATTGATCGTCACTACTTGAATTCCCGCCGTCCGCTTACGGGACTCCCGTGACAACGGTGCGGGCGGGCCCTGGGGGGTGTGCGGACGTCCATGCTAGTAATTATCACAGTGGGTCCGTCTGGAGTACAATCGTTTTAGGGGGGCTACCAAGCATTTTCGGGCCCCTGGGTGGATGGTGGGGCTGGACACTCCTCCACCGCACCAACATTTCGGAAAAGAACAGGAGGGCTACTCTACCCCACGAGGGAACAAAAAATCATTGATGTTGCTGTGACACCGTCATCAGTAAACGCTCGTCCCATACAGGGCAATGTTTCACACGGTGAATCAGGTGTAGTGACAGGGAATCGAGGGGGAAGCTGTTGAGGCTTTGGTTTTGGATGGATGCCCTCGCCTACCTGGACTGTGGCTTGTGTAGGAGCGTCTGACGACACACGCTGCCACCCTGTTGACGGGAATTCCGACTATCACATTGATACCCATGTGTATACGTTCACATAACCCACACGTCTTCCTTTGCCCCGGGAATACACATATACCTAGTATGGTAAAAAACACGAGGAGAACAAAAGACGGGATGGCAATTTTGTGGACATTTTTACTGAAACGACCCTCAGGGGTTTACCTTCAAATGGGCCATGGATCCAAACACCTGGGTAAGCTGGTGAAAACACCCAAATTTGGTGAAAAACCCTTACGGATTGCATGCTCATCACTTCGAAAAGGGCGTTTCAAAACTGACCATGTTAAGCGGGGACACTCCCCAAGACACACTGCCACAGTTGAGTTTCACCTGACAACGTAGATCTGATAAAGTTGAACAACTCCTCATACCTGTAGTATCTAAACTTACGAAAACCCCAGAACACCATTACTGAAACACCATAGATGTCCGGGTTGGGGATCTATATGTGTCTTCAGGGTTTGGAGTAGGAGACTCAACATTATACCAACAAAGATCCTACAAAATCTCCACACATACAGGGTTTAAATCGCGAGGTTTTTCCCTCCACTTGTGGGGAATGTTGATTTTCGCCACTAGGGGAGGGGCAAGCACACAACCAAATCAACTCATACCTGTGAAGCAAATGAGTAAGTCCCGCACAAAGGTCCCCCTCGGCCTGAAAGCGAAGAGGGCAATTGCCGGGGTACCACTACTTTTAAAGGCCCGGGCCAGAGAGAACCCGGGAATAAGAAAAAAAAAACAAGGTGCTATTTTACAGGTGCTAAAGTGTTAAGTTCACTATTTTACCATTATTTTCCCACTCATTTATTTGATTACCACTTTTTTTTTTTTCACCACAAAATTTTTTTTTTTTGTCCCCCTAATTGGACAAATTTTTGATCAGGTCAAAAGACCTGGAATAGACATTTGTACTCAATACAAACGGACTGGAGATTCAAAGGGTTATCGAATGGGCGAAGATTGGAAAAAAAAAGTGTTTGTGTTCGCAATCTGTTTAGTTTACAAAAACGATTTGCATCATTCCTGGTGATCCTTGGGTTGTGTTTATGCTTCAGAACAGTGAGCCACAGAGGGTTGCTATGGGGCCCCACTGGGGCTCTGAGCCCCCCAACTCTGCACCCAGTGTGGGCTGCTGTAGGGCACAGCAGCAGCCCAGCTGGCTCGTCCCCACACCCACGGGCACCAAATAATCCCGGAGAGCGGCCAAACGTTCATTGGAATCGGGGCGATTTGGATGATGTGGGCAGGTGGGGGCCCCCACCAAAAAAGGCCAAGGATGCAGTGGAGACTACTGTATCTACCAATCTGCCACTAGGTCCGTCGGCAGCCCTTACCCAAGGAGACTTGCACGACCAGATGGCCATAGGGGTCGTGGAAGGAAGCCAGGAGGATGTAGCTCCTCAACTAGCAAGGATAGAGCCATCCCAGGTCCATACACCAGTTGCGCCGGCCTCCACAGTGGACGGGGACTTGCTGACTCCACGTGGAAGGAGGAATTCCCGCTCAGCTCGGGTACAAGCAACTAGGGCCTTCAACAAATTCAAGATTCCCAACTACGGGTTTGTAAGGTATCTGGAAGGTCTACTCTGCTTCAAGTTCCGCTGCGAGTTCACTCTCAGGAGCGAGGTTATGGTCATTCCTCGGGACGAAGACTCTTACGAGGAGTTGAAGGGGCTGGTTGTGACCCATCCCAGGATGGTGGAACTGGTTGCTTCGGAGAGGGTGTACAAGGGGGTGCTCTTACACGTCCCTGTGCCCCTCCCACTGGACCCCATTTTGGAAGTGCCCAATATTGTCAAGGCAGAGCAACTCACTACAACGGTGAACAAGATGCCCACCCGCCAGGTGCTGATCCACCACAAAGGTCCACTTCCCATGCACCTGGACCTTGGAGTCTGGGGAAGATTCAAGACCCGACCATACCTGTCAGGCCCAGTACAATGCTTCAACTGTCAGGGGTTCAATCATATTGCAGCCACCTGCCAGCGAGAGAAGAAGTGTGGTGTGTGCAGCAAGGCACACGACTCGAAGGACTGCACTGCAATCCTCAAACAGCCAACTGGCAAAGCCCTTCGGCCAGAGCCCAAGTGTGCCAACTGCTCAAAGAGGCACCATGCCTGGAACTGGAGCTGTCCTGTGATGGTGCAGCACTGGCAGCAGGTTCGTCATTGGAATGACCCAACAGCCCCGATGCCACCCAGCCTTGGAACTGCCCAGCAACAGTCGGAATGGGCTCCAACCACAGTTCCACTGATACTGCAGGAGGGCAATATCAGTGAGTTCCCAGCACTGGGCTCCCAGCGGTGGCATCAGGGGGCAGGCACTGGTTTGCAGCAGCGTGGTCAACTGCGGGGTCAGATGGCAAGGTGGCCAAGAAGACAGAATCATTGGGAAAAACAGCCACAGGCCAGGCACACCACCCAGCAGGTCTCAGCTGGGCACCATCATTCCTTGCCATACCACCAGCAGGCCTCTTCACAAGGGCAGGCCCCAACTGTGAGTGGCCAGAGTCAGGCAGAGGTTCCCTGCCGAGGGACTCAGAAGCCCATGGCCACTCAGGCCGGGCCCAGGGTGCACCCAGCTTATGCTGCTGCAGTGTCGACAGCCACCCAGACATACCCAGTGATCCAGCTCAATGCCTGCAGAGGTAATGGTCGAATCATTTCCGGATCGACTGAAGAAAACCATCGAGGTCATCTCAGCACTCCTCTGCCGGCTGCTGACATTGGCAGAGGACAGGGGCACCTGCAGGCAGCTCCTGTCATGGATGCTGGGCGTAGTCCTACTGGACAGGAAAGACTCACTGGAACTTCAAGCCATCATCCAGGAGTTCTTCCAGTCGGTGATGGAGGAGGCCCTGGAGTTGCCAACAATGGACGACGAGTCCCAGGCAGAGATGGAATCAGTGGGTCATCTCTGTGGCCCTTGAAGATCCTCCAGTGGAACATTTGCGGAATGCAGCGGAAAATTCACTTAGTGATTGAAGCTGCAGCTCAGGATGAGGTTGATGTCTGCCTGTTTAAGGAGACACTCATCGATTCGTCACGTCAAATGCAGCCACGTAGTCTGGGATTCTCGGCCTACCTTCAGCACCTGGAAGGGACTGGCAGGGGCACGGCGATCTACGTCAGGACCACTATCCCTCATTCAATCTCCAATGACCCCATCAACTGTGTGGAGGGCGTAGAGGTTCAGGCTGTCATCCTACACCTAGCGGATGGACGTCTCGCGGTTTACAATATTTACACAAGCTCTCGGTACACCCTTGACATTTCAGAGGTGGCAGCACTCGCCCCACGGGAGGGTCTTGTTGTGGCTGGGGATGTCAATGTCCACCACCCAATACTTTCTTCTGTCTCTTCTACCAACACAGCTGGGAGGCACCTTGTGGCTGTGCTGGAGGAGGTCCCTGAGATCGCCCTCCTCAATAATGGTGAGGCAACCCATCACTACGGTGGCCGCTTGGACTTCACACTCACCTCTAGGCGGTTGCTCTCGAGTGCTAGATGGGAGGTCCACCCCCGTCTCACCAGTGATCACTTTGCAGTGGTCACCACGCTGATGGTCCAGCGGTGCCCGCTCCCCACACCTACCCCAGATGGAATCTAAAAAAAGCCGACTGGCAGTGCTTCCAGGAGGTCATTGAGTGCTGGTGGGCAGAGTCTCCTCTTACGGAAGACCCAGATGAGGTGGCTCAAAGCTTGCAGGTGGCCTTCACATGTGCAGCTGAGGCAGCCAAACCTAAGGTTACTGGCGGAGGGTCATATAATCGTGACTGGTGGTTTTGCAATGTGGACATCAGGGAGCAGAACCACCGCATCAATGTCGTATGCAAGATGCACAGGCGTAATCCCACGGTTGAGTTTATGCGTCTGTTCAGGGAAGTGGTGCAGCATGCATGCTATGTCTCACACAGGGTCCGGCAGGCTAAATGGTTCAAGTGATGTGCCTCCTTCAGCTACTCTTCCACCTTATCTGAGATTTGGACCAAGTTACGATTGGCCACTGGGCAGTGTCACAGTGTGGCTCGGTTGCACCCAGACCCCGCAACGGAACGTCTGGTGGACCTTTTCACCTCCAGAGAGGCCATGGCTCAACTGCCTCAGGATCTCCAGGACCTCAAAGCCACCCTCCTTCCTAGAAGGATGATGGTGATCCAGTGGCATGCCAGGCTAAGGATGTCACGGATGAAGACTTCACCGACCAGGAGCTCCAGGCAGCCTTCACATCTCATCGGGACACTGCACCGGGGCATGATGGTATCACCTATGGCATGATCACTCGGTCTGGCCATTCTGGACATTCAGCTGTCCTGGGGGTCGTCAACCAGACTTGGCGAGCTGGCAAACTCCCTGTCGTATGGAAGGAGGCTGACATCATACCGATTCCTAAGCCTGGGGATCCTGGCAGTGTGAGACCCATCTCCCTCACCAGTTGCATCTCGAAGGTGTCTGAAAGGATGGTGTTGGAGCACCTGAGGTGGAAACTTGGCCCTCCTCATAAACACCTCTATGGCTTCACCAGAGGAGTGGGCACTTTCGAAAGCCTTACCACTCTACTGGCCGGCTTTGGGTTGGACGCCCAAGCCCACATTGTTGTCTTTCTTGACCTCGAGAAAGCTTTTGAGCTAGCCAGTGCACCTGCCATCCTCTCACTCTTGGCCCACAGGGGGGTTAAAGGCAGGCTGCTTTCATGGATTCGTTACTATCTCCAGGACAGGCGGGCCCAGGTATGCTTCCAGGGGCATGCCTCTTCTCTCAAGACCCTGGACAATGGCACTCCACAGGGCAGGGTGCTTAGTCCCACCCTGTTCAATGTACTGATGCACCAGCTGGTGTGCCTGCCTTTCTCCAGAGGCACCATCCTCCTCAGCTATGCCGATGACCTGGCACTTCTCGTACCTAGGAAGCGCCGGCTTTTGCAGCGTGCCCAGGAGGACCTCGATCTGCTGGCTTCCACCTGCCGTCACTTGGGCTCAAGATATCTTTGGCAAAATCCAAAGCCATGATCCTTCGCACCAAGGTGCCCAATCAGAGGCTGCGTGTCCTGGGCATCGACCTGGAGTGGGTTCACAGTTATAGGTACCTTGGCATCTACATTGACAGGCACCTCACCTTCCTGAAACATATGCGCCACATTAAAGAGAGGGCTCTGCAGAGGGTCAGGGCATTGAGTGCCATGGCCAACCCTAGGGTTGGGGCCAGCCTCGAGGTCATGAGGTTGTTCTACATCCAGGAAATACGTTCCCTCGTTGACTATGGGGCACTTGCTCTGGTTCACGCCAGACCCACAAACATCAAATCCCTCTGTGTCATCCAGAACACAGCTGTACGGGCCATGCTGGGGGCTGCTAGGTGGGCCAATGCAGTGGCTCTGAATCTTGAGGTGCAGCTACAGCCTCTTGAAGACAGGATCCAACGGGTAGCTGCCAGGAGGATTGCAAAGTATCTCCGACTGCCAGGGGCTGACAAACTGATGAGAGATTTACGGGTCCGTCAGGGACAGGTCATTCCACTGCATCCCGGTTGCCGATGGATGTGGTCGGTAGCAGATGCCACACAGAAGCTCTTGCCCATGACATTGCTCCGGGTGGAGGCTGCGACAGACTGGCAGCGAACTACACGGGGCCACCCCCTTGGGCACCAGAGCTGTTTGCGAAAGAGCTGGACAACCCTACCAGACAGCAAGAGGCATTGCACCCGGGACATTCTGCACCACCTTGCCTCGGGTAGCATTTTGGGTGCGGAAGGGCCCCGGGTGTGTGCCATATTACACCCCATGGCTCCAGAGACCCAGGTGGCAGGCCGCACAGCTGCTGGGATGTTCCACAGCAATCTGAAAGCAGGTTGGCGCCTCCCAGACCATTGCACCATCCTCCAGGCCGAACTCTTTGCCATCCAACAAGCTCTGCGGCATGCTCTTGCAGACCATCAGCATCCCCCCATCATCCACGTTGATTCCAGGCAGCGATCCAAGCGCTTATGACAGAGAGCCAAAGGACAACATACACTTAATCACATCCATCCGGGGTGACCTGCAGACTCTCATGGCCCAGGGTCGCAGGGCTACCATCAACTGGATCCCGATCCATGTGGCAATGATGCTGCAGATGAGGCTGCTAGGACTGCAACCCTCGAGGCACAGCCACGTGCTGCGATCTCCATCAGCCTCAGCCAGATTGCGCAGTTGGCTTGCTGGTGCGGCGAGGCCCCATTCCCTAACCCGGGGAGTCACGGGGGCCTCTGTTGGTTTTGTCAGGGCGACCCACAGGGGGCCCCCTCCAAGTATTCAGACACAGTCCAGGGGGAAATGAGGGTGCATATCCACCGCCTACGCTTAGGGTATCCCACCACTGAGCGGATTGTTGAACAGGCACGAGAGGAGCTCTGTGCCCATTGTGACCCAATTTGGGTTTCCCCAGCCCTTGGTGCACTACCTTTTAGACTGCCCGGCTATGATGCCCCTTCGCCGTAGACACTTCCCATGACCCCAGTAGGCAGACCCGAGAGTATGAGGCAGCACATCTTGTGTACTTAGCTGTCAGGGACTTGGAAACCTTACTTCCAGTCCTTGCACGTCATGCGCCCCCCCCTGAAGTGTGCGAGGGCCCGCTTTGGGCCTCCATTGCACTGCACACCAGCCACTGTTAGTGCACACTAACGTTTGGTACGTCATCTGGCCATAGGGCCGGTGAGGTACCACCCCCCTTCCCGCTGAAGACCTGCCACACAGGTGCAAGTAACGATAAATGTCACTTCCCTACCTGGGGAGATAATCCCGGGTCACCAAAATGGAAGAGACCTGCCCGGATTACCGGCGAATCAAATAGAATAGAATAGAACAGTAAATGAGAAACGATACATCGACACCATGCCTAACCCTTCTAGGGTAGGGGGAGGTGTCTGAGCCCGAGCCTTTAGCTCATAAGACTGTCATTCCCATTTGCCCCCTTGGGGCGGGAATGGCAGACCAGAGAGGCCTAGCTTGTGGCTAGGCCTGGGGACAGTTGGTCCCAAAGATGAGGAGGTACTTGTATCTCCTCCCATGGGGGTCTTCGGTTTTCAGACACTCCGTCAAGAGGAGCCAAGGCCGGGCCACCACTTGGAAAAGGCCCAGGCTGGAAGATACCGGCTAATTTTTAATATTAATAATAATGAGATCGATACCATGCCTAACCCTTCTAGGGTAGGGTAGGTGCCTGAGCCTGAGCCTTTAGCTCATAAGACCTGTCATTTCCCATTTGCCCCCTTTGGGGGGGGGATGGCAGCCCAGAGAGGCCTAAAAAACAAAAAGGCACAATACCGTGACTGGAACGATACACAAATAACCCCCACATAAAGAGAGAAGCTTTTCGACGACGTTTCGGTCCGACTTGGACCATTGACAAGTCAAAACTAACAGAGGTGGAGCAGGACGGCTATATATAGGGAGGAAGAGGTGGAGGTAGTAGTAGTAGTAGTAGTAGTAGTAGTACAAGAATTGTATAAAAATACCGACGAGAATGAAATTAAGACACATGCACACCACCCGGGCATCCCCATCGTAAACCTCTTTCCTGCCTATAAATAGTCGTCCTGCTCCACCTCGGTTAGTGTGACTTTGTCAATGGTCCCAAGTCGGGCCGAAACGTCGTCGTAAGCTTCTCTCTTTTTTGTGGGGGTTATTTGTGTACAGAGAGGCCTAGCTTGTGGCTAGGCCCGGACAGTTGGCCCAAAGATGAGGAGGTACTTGTGCCTCCTCCCCTGGGAGACTTAAGTCTCAGACACTCCCTAAAGAGGGGGCCAAGGCCGGGCCACCACTTGGAAAAGGCCCGGGCCGGGGGAATACCGGCAAATCCTTTAATAATAATAATAACAGTAAATGAGATCGATACCATGCCTAACCCTTCTAGGGTAGGGTAGGGTCTGAGCCCGAGCCTTTAGCTCATAAGACTGTCATTTCCCATTTGCCCCCTTGGGGCGGGATGGGAACCCAGAGAGGCCTTAGCTTGTGGCTAGATCTGGGGACAGTTGGTCCCAATGGATGAGGAGGTACTTGTGCCTCCTCCCATGGGAGACTTAGGGCTCAGACCTCCCTAAAGAGGGAGCCAAAGGCGGGCCACCACTTGGAAAAGGGCCCCGGCCCGGGGGAATACCGGCTAATCTTTAATAATAATAATAATAACAGTAAAAAGAACAAAGATAATTATTATTTATCAGTTAGGGCAAGTAGGAATTTGGGACACCTAGGTCGCAAAAAATGTCCCCCTTCGATACCTACAACTGTCATATCCACAAGTTGCTCTTGTCAAAAAGCACTTTCGCTGCCTGACCACGGTAGAGTGCGGTTGGGGCTCTGCACCCCTCTGCTGTTTCAGGCGAGCTACCTTGTACCAACATGGCGCTGAGTGTGAGGAGGCGCGTAAATACCTTTGGTATTGAGCTGCTTCGTGGGGCGATTTCCCCCTCTTAAAGCGCAGGTATTATTTCCCCAACAATCATTAGGAGATCTATGGAATCCAGGACGATGAGGTGTATGGTGTAGCCCTGAATGGGGCCTACAGAATCTTCGTCAAACTGAATTCCACGTCCGTGTACGAGTCTTTGGTGATGAGATACCAAGACGTGAGTCTTGGCACTACTCCAGCTGTGAAGGTGCGTTTGATCGACGTATCTCGCCACTTTACGTGGGTTAAGATTCGTAATGTCCCATTGGAGGCAGATGAAGCTGACATCAGGAATGTTTGTGAGGCACATGGGACCGTACATCTGGCACAACAGGGCAAGTGGATGGCAGGTGCTTACATGGGCCGTCTGGAGGGAACCTTTTCCCTGAAGATAACTCTGAGACATCCCATACCATCTTACTCTGTTGGAGGACTTCAGGAGCAAGTTAGGTATCGTATGCTGGACAGAGACGTACGTGCAGAATATGTGGGGCATACGACCATATGGCGGCAGTGTGTGTGAAGCTGAGGAGGGGCCTGCACAAATTTGGTGAAGCACCATTACCAGAGGGGATAGCTGTTTTTTGAGAGCCCCACGCGAAAGCAAGGGCTTGGGCGCTTGTGGAGTGAAGAGGTGGAGGATTCCAAAGAGGAGAATGGCGTGTGAGGTAAGCTGTGACGTAAAAGGATCTGTTACTAGGCAAGGGAAAAGTACAGAAGTGCAAGGCAGGAGGGGGTCCCCGGCTCTAGAGGAAAAAGCTTCAGGAAGTGTTAAGGACATTGATGCCGCCTGCAGAGGATGTTGTTCCTGAGCTAGGAGAGGCACGGCATTGCCTGTAGAGGAATGTAATGATAAAAACAATAGCAGGGTTGAGGGGCCAACGTAAGCGGGGTTGTCGCCGTGTGCTGTGGAACGAGGCATGGTGGAGGTTGAGGTACATCGTGGGGGAAACCCTCATTAGATAACATGGATGTGGAGGGCATCACGAGGAAGAGAGCGGCGGCGTCAACTCAGATATGTCCTGATGCCGGCGCAGAGGTCTGGGAGGAAGGAAGAGCACTGTCGAGGTAGTCAAGATAAGAGGCATCACAAAAAAGGGGGGGGGTTGATGTTGTGAAGCCTTGTGCTGGCTCTGGGGCAGGAGGCCCTGGGATGAATGAAGAGAGGAGGAAGGGTTGGAAACTATAAAGAGGCCTTAGGTGTATGACTGTGAACGTAAATGGACTGTGTAATAGTGTGAAGAGGGAAGGGTTTTTCGAATGTTTCTGTATAAATATAGGGTGGATGTAGTGTTCCTGCCAAGAACACAATTTCAAGGAGGAAGAGTGCTCGAGGTAAGGGTTTCGGGTCATGACTCTCCCATCTGTACGTCTGAAAGGTGGTGTGGGAATATTGATCAGGGAGGCGAGCCTGTTTGTGTTGCTAAGTGAGGGGGAGGGGGGGAAGAGTATTGCGCGTGGACGGGTGGTGGATGGGGCAGATGGTATCCTTTTTTGTGAAATGCACCTGCAGAAAATGATGTGAGAGTAAAAAAGGGATTTTGTATGTGAAGAACAGTTTTCTTCTTACGTGGTTTACCTGCGTGGCCATCGTTGGTGGGGACTGGAACTGCGTTATTAGGAGGGCTGAAATGGAACCAAAAGGGGTGGGGCACGTGTCGGGGGCCCTTTGGGCGAGATCTTCTGAGGGATATTCAGTTGTGGGATGCAGTTGGAGGAGGGGCGTGGGACGTAGAGCACACTTTTGTAAGAAGGGGTTACGCACTAGGTTGGATAGGCTGCATATATTCAAGGGGTTTGGTTGACATTTTTCCGTACAATAGAAGTAGCTTATTTATCATCGGGCGGGAGTAGCAGAGGTGGGGTGGGAGTTACTAGAGGTTATATCTAGGGGTTATTGGAAGTTAAATACAAGTGTGTTAGGCGATGAGGAGGGGATAGAGGGATTTGCAACGCTGTTGGCGGGGGTTACGTTTCAGAAGTAAATGGGTAGAGGATGTGGTGATATGGTGGGATGGTGGTGGCTAAAGAACGGATTAAGCAATATTACGTGAAGGAAGGGAAACGTATCAATTCTTTAAAATATGGGCTTGCCAACTATTAGGAGGATAGGTTACGGGGTTGTTATGCGAGGGGGGCGGTGGCGGCACTTATCCAATGGAAAGATATTATGGCAATTAAAGGGAGACTATGTGAGGTGGGAGGATGAGAGGGTTTCCCAAACGGTGTGGGTAACAGGCGGGGGTGGAGAGGTGTTATGGGGCGATAGACCTTCATCGTGCGTATTGCGTAGGCAGAAACAAAGACAGCAGGCAATGACTATATACCATGGCTGGAGGGTTTATGAGTCGATAGGAGGGTACAGGGAGGGGGAGGCATACAAGCAGGAAGGAATGGGGGCGTTTTCTGATAAAATGGTTAAAGAGATACTGCCAACGAGAAGGGGTTTGAGAATGGGGTTTTAGAACAGGGGTGTGGGGGTGTGGTATGTCAGTTGCGTAACAGTGATAGGGAAGCACTGGGGGGGAAATAACTTAGGGGGAAATATGGAGGGCTTTAAGTGGAATGTGAAAGGCAAAGCTCCAGGAATTGATGGACTCCTGGCAGAGTTTTATCAGCAGCAATGAGAATTAATGAGGCATTTTTTGGTTAGGTTATTTAAAAATTTCATGAAGGAGAGAGGTGAGCTGGGTGAGAAGCATGCAACGGCTGTCGTTGTATTGGGACCGAAGGGTAAGGGGCAGCATACGCTTCGGGATTACCGGCGATCTCGTTGTTTTTTTCGCAGATTACAAATTGTTTGTGAAGATTTGGGAAAACGGGTCAAGTGGTGGTGGGGCGGGTAGTATCAAAAACTCAAATTTGGTTTGCCAGGGGGGTCTATGGTGGGGGGGCAAGGGTTACTTAAGGATTTCGTGGAGGCAAAAGGGGGAGGGGGAAGGTTTTGGTGCGCTCGATTGGCAAGGGGCATACGATAGAGTGGATTTAGAAAGCATTTAAAGCCTCCTCAGGGGTCAGTGGTTTGGGGAAGAAATAGTGGGGGTGGGGTTTAGGCGTTTTATAGAGGTGCAATGACGAGGGGACAGATTAATGGACGATTGGGTGGGGAAAATTATAATGGGTAGGGGACTTAGGCAGAGGTGTCCTATGTAACAATTATTTTTTTGCGTGCGTACAGGACCCCTTTATAGATTGGGGGAGCCCGCGTATGTGGGCACATAGAGGGACCATGGTGTGAGGTTGCGAGGGTTGGCCGTTTTAATTGGGTATGTGGATGATACAACTGTTTTTGATCAGGGAGGGGATGTCAATGGACACATTAGATGGGGTAGTACGAAATGTTTGCAGGGGCAACTGGAATGAGGGTAAATTCAGATAAATCCATGGTCATGGGGTTAGGAGCTTGGGCAGGAAGGGTTGATTGGGTAGTGCAGTTGTGAGGAAGCAGGTAATTCGTTATAAAATTGTGGTCTTATTTATGCAGACGACTAACGTGGCACGCATGGAAAACTCGATTAGGATGGAAGAAAGGATTCAGGGATGCTTGGGGGGCATTTCGACCTTATCATTTAAACCCTTTCGCAGCGTGCCATTGTTATTTTAATATCTTACTGTAAATTTCAAAGTATGGCACGTGGCAGCCATGTTCCATTAACTGGGACGGCAATAACGAACATACATAGGAAGGTTTTTTAAATTCTTGTGGGTTCGAGCTGTGATTGGATTAAAAGGGACTTGGTAATGTTACCTGTAAGTCAGGGGTGGTTGGGATTGCTGGACTTAAAGCGGGGGGTCAAATGTGTCTTTATTAAAAGGGAGGGATGGGGGAAAGTGGGGTGAGGGGGGGGGTTTGGCCAGGATCCATAACAGATTGCAACGATGTATACAGAGTTGAAGTTTGCATGAGGTGAAACTGTTTTGAGGGCTATGGCCGTGAGATCAAGAGCCAACAAAGGTTAAAATAGGTATGTTTGAGTAGATTGTTAGCCGGGAGGGTTGTAGTGCCTGTAGAGGGAATTTTCCCCATGTATTGCATAGGGAAAAATTTGGGAATAGGTTGAGTAGGATGAGGTTGCAACCTCGTGTTCGGGATGAAAATGTATCGTTTTCTGCACGGAAATTTTACTGTGGGGTGTGGTTCTACGGATAGACAAGTCGTTGACGGCAGGGAGTGCGGGAGGGGGTGGGGAGGAGTCGGCTTTTCATGTAGTATATTTTTGTGACGGACTGAGGAGTTGTCAAAGGGGGTGGTTAAATAGGGTGATAAATAGGATGGGAGGTCAAGGAATTTCTGTATTGAGAGCATTAAAGCCCTCGATGTGGGGGGTTGGGAGGAAAGTATAATCAGAGCTGTGGGGTACATTATGGCAGATTATGTATATATAGTGTGGGGATTGCGGGGGAAACGGTGAGGGTGTTAGCAGTAATGTTCTATAAAACGGTATGTAGAAATAAGGAAATTTATGGGAGGAGGTGGGTGAGGGTTTTTTTCAGAGGGAATAGGCAACTTACGTTACAGTTTTTTATTAGACTATAAATACGAGGAGGGGGGGGTACGATTGGAAAGTGTTGCTGGGGTAGGGAAGTCATGGGTGAAAACAGGGTCGCCTCCCTGGTAATGGATGACAACAAATGTTTGCATGTGTGTTGAATGAGTGATGCGTGAGTGAATAATGTATGGACCAAGGGTGCAAGCACCTGTGGAGCTGGCCAGTTTTTTGTGTTCATGGACTAACACTATTCATATAGTACTCAGTTCCTTCAAGGTAGTAGTGAAATGGATAAGGTATTCAAGGGGGGGGGGGTTGCCTACATCACTGCAGAGTGAGGGTAGGGCAGTATATTGAATGGAAGTGATGGACAGTTGCTTGTCCAGTGTGTTGTAGTATTGTGTAGATAATACGCATATTATTGTATGTAGCAAGATGGGACTACACGAAAGTTGGACTTGGGACTTGTACTATGAGAATACTCCTAACGCCTGATAGTGAAGGCTGATTGATCAACTGTGATCCATTCAAATTAGATTTATTATGTTGTTATCTATGTACATAGTAGTCTTAAGTCATATTATTATTTTGTTATCTATGTACATAGCAGTCTTAAGTCATTGTGAAAACTTGTGTGGACTGCCTCCAAGTGAGTCGCCTACCCTGGCAAACTCTGTTGACACCGAGCTCTGAGGTGGGTACCTCCCGCCTCACAAGTGGCTTATAGAACAGATTTTCACAAATGATTGGTATTGCAAGAAACTTTGCCTGCATGCACGTAAAAAAGGACTAACTTACTTGGTGTTGCAGCATATATCCTGATTTCAATTCCTAAGCCTAGTTTTACCCCTTTTTGGATTTCCCCCTTTGGGGAAACCACTGCAACCGGGACTTTAAATTTCCTGAATTTTCAATGTTTTTATGTCCTGCCTGCACCTCAGAAATTCCTATATCCAAGAGGGTATGTATCCCCTAGTATAACTATGCGATCGTCGCTGGCTTCAAATGGCTCTGAGACGCTGAGTACTTACTGGGCATGGCTCTCTCTCTGTCGCCGCGAGCCCTTCAGTAACTAAACCACAATCTCCTAGGACACTGGCCAGATCCTTCGGGTAAAAGGTGATTATCTCGTCTTACTGTATGGGGCTGTGGAGGAGATCATCTACGGTTACATCGAGGTGCCTCTACCAGATTTCCCCAGGTCTCAGGTGGTGAAGACACGTGGGGGCGCCGCCGGCTGTTCACGGCACATCTTGTCCAGTCGGTGTCTATCGTAAGAAGCGCTTTTTGTCTTTGTGGACCTGCGCCCGCCATTCAAGTAGCGGCTGCCAGTTCCATAGCTAACTTATCCTGTGTCTGGCCTAAATTTTCGGCCATATTTACATTCCTATGGTATGGTCTTAGGTCTACTCTATCATTATCGTACAGTTGCCTTCGGTAAACCGAATATTAGTGTACTACCAGTAAAATATCTACCTACTCTTCCCCTGAAGAGTTAAATCTATAACTTACATAAGCATACCAACCGCCAAAACCGTGAATGCCGTGTTTGGAGGGGGTTTTTAAGGGCCACTCGGCTCTGACGACCCTGACGCCTTGCGGATCTGAGCTGTGGAACTATTTGGACCAAATAATTTTCAACTCCCTCCCGCCGGCGAAGGTAGGCGCTAAGTCTTGATCATGTCTGCCTCCCGCAGCCCCCCCTGGTGGGCCCTGGACTCGAGCGCCGTTCAACGCGGTCGTTCGGTCGATTCTGCTCGCTCTACCTCTGTCTGGATTATTTTTTCCTCATGTCATGGTCCCACGTGTGGACTCGAGAGGCAAAAGCTGTTGATGGGTCGTATAGTCTGACTCCGATGTTACATCAGGCACTGAGTTGCCAGTATAGTCACGTTCACCATGACCCGCAACGTTGGATTGTTTGTCCCATTCTCTCAATGCATGTTAGACCGAGAGATCTCCTGATTAGACTCTCGGGTAATGTCAATCAACAGCCTTTCATTGGAGGTGGTACCTGCTGTTGTTCTACATAAAATAGGGTATTCAGTAATTCTTTAAGCTTGGCGGGTAAGTTCTTCTAGGTGGTTAGTCTATGGTAGCCTGTAATAGGTATGGTGAACTAGTGGCACCAAACAACACTGCCCTGAATCTATAGGTATCATACCCTTGCTTGGGCACCACCTGTTAGCAAACCACAAGAACCTTGTGTAGTCCCTATCCTGTTGCTGCAACCCATAAGTAGGAAGCGCTTGCTAATGTCTGCGCATAGGCGTTTACTGTTCCGTCCTGAATCTTCAAACTACCACATCTGCTTAATTTCTGAATCAGGAGGGCCCTGTGAGCGGGACAGTCTTCAACGATGGCTTTGGGGACTCGCCTTCGAGCTTGCAGATGACGACTACTCTGTTGGGAGTGGTTTACCGACTCATTGGTGAATGCCATGTGTGTAGATAATGGGTGTTTTCCACGGGCTGGCATTGGGGCCTTTATCGAGGACCAAGGCCAGCTGTTACTTAATAATATCATCATTTTTCCCCACAGAACCCTTCTTGTCAGGCTGTTCACCATGAATTCAACTGACACGTGCCCTCTTGAAATTAGTGGGCAGCGTTTTGGGTGGCCCGGTTTCCATGGGAGTCGCACCCAATACTGACCGTCCCTGGTTTCTGACATGGTATCATGTAATCTCGATACGTTCTTCGGTTCGGGGGGAGGCCTGGTACCTTTAATCCCTAATACATCCAGGTACCATTGTTTATGGACCGGATCACTGTCGGATATGCAAACTTGCGCCTCTGACAGGACTTCGTGCCACCAACAAATCAGCATCACCAGTACAGCTCTGTCGCTGTATACAGAGCCTCTTTCCCGGGGTCACTGGGAGTGAGCTGGTACTCTGCCTCCTACGATGGTACCCCCACTGGAGTCCTGTAAAGGCCCACTCCCCCTGATAAACCTTCTCGTAGACACGTAATCGTCTAGGTATATCCCTCTACAAGATGCATACATTATAACATGTCTGTAGCAAATGTCTGGTTCCGCAAGCTTCACTACCCAATCCCTCAAAAGTATGATGCTGCGCAGGTCCCACTAGTGGTAATGATATTGGCAGCCTCTTCTCCATCAAGGCTGGAAATTTCCCCGTCGATGGCGGCTATCCTGACCGTTCACCTTGACTACTGGATAAGACCTACTTGGGACCTCCCCACCAAAAACCTTCCGCCTTCATGTCAATATACCAACTGTCTCCAAAGCTTCAACCTAGTGCTAGACTCTCCACTATGAAGGGTCTCTGTGCCCCACTTCGAAGGAACAAAACGGGTTGTTTCAGACTTCTTCCAGTTCGCGACCACAGCCATTATGGGGGGCAAGGCACAGAGCCTTGAATCTGCTCACCACGTACAAATTATCGGGTGCCGTACTCCCACACTCATCGCTATTCATGATTGTTCTTGCTCTCCGCCCTTTCTTGCGGTTTCTCTCCTTAAAATTGTGCTTATACGGCATCATTAGGGACAAAATGCACTGTGGTGCTGTCCCTTCCGGCAGCCCGACACTCCCTGAGAATGGTTTTACAGTCCCTGGCAAATGTTCTCCACAACAATTGAAACAAAGTCTCAACTCTCTTAGCACGTTGACCCTTTGGTATAGGTGGTGAAGCTTGAACACCGGATAACTAGCGTGTTCTTCATCACCAAAACAGACCGTCTAATTCTGGGCAGCTTTAGTGGCTTCTCCCTTTGGCCCTGTGGGTGGAGGGTAGCCATGGGCATTATACGTGGCCTTCTTTTGTGGGAGGGGGTTTAGGTCTATCTCTTCGAATGTCTGGGGAGTCGACCGAATTCTCCTTGGTAGGTAATTTCTCCCTGACCTAATGCTCAGGTGAGATATGAGATCCCCTTGCCCTTCAATAATTTGGTTTTATCGTGTACTATTTGTCCGATATTATAAGTGTAACTTCATGCACTGTCGTGCTTGCCAGTTTCCTCTGAATCACCCTGGTAAGGACCATTTTGAATCTTCTCACCATGGCAAAATCTCTGAAACTTTTGGTCACGATCATTT
Organism: Cherax quadricarinatus; assembly: GCF_026875155.1. Classification (NCBI taxonomy): domain Eukaryota; kingdom Metazoa; phylum Arthropoda; class Malacostraca; order Decapoda; family Parastacidae; genus Cherax; species Cherax quadricarinatus. The sequence goes on from NW_026481676.1 coordinate 19,991, forward strand.
TCTCAATACAGATCTCTCTAGACATTTGTCGGTCTGTCGGAAAGCTCTAGATCCAACAACCGATAAAGTATGCTACCTTTATCTCATCAGTGTTGCAAACATGTCTTCTAATTGGTCTTTGGCATGTTGGTAATTAGTGTCAGTAATCGGGTAGTGCCGGCCAGATCTAAGGCTTTACCCTTGAGCTGCGACCGCAAATACTGCAACTTGACGGCATCTGACAAATCGTTTCCTGTCTTCTATTGCGGGCTCATGATCTGTTCCAGAAAGCTATGTATCTGTTAAGGTTCGTCGTCGTTGGCAAAATTTATCTGCGTGCAACTGGGAACAATTGTACAGGTGTGCGGTTGTTTGGAGTACCTGCGGAGTACAACCCCACCCTTGGAATATAGCCTTTATGTACTTAACTTAGCTTTGTACATATTCATGTCCTGTGACAAGCTACATCTCCTTTATTCGAATTCGTCCATAGCTGATGAAGACCTTCCTGGGATTTCCTCATCGCAATAGTCCTGTTGCTCATTATGCTGAGAATGCTCGTTCATTGGCTTCCCATTTTTACCCTAAACTCTCAAGCAGTCTTGCTAATCATCGCGTCTACTTACTGCCGTTTGGCAAGTAGCCTTGCCACCCGGTTACGTATTCTGTTCTGATGCCCTTTGTATGCTGTAAGATCGCCTTAATGTGTAACACTGGGATAGACTCTCTGAACCCCCATCTGCCATTGTCGATGTTTATGAGGAGTGTGGGGACACTAATTGCACTTTACCCTGTCCACCCACAGCTCTTCATGGGTGTTAGGCAAGAATGAACGAGTCTTAAGGCTTCTCAACAAGCTTAACAATTCCCTTTGTTAAATTGATAATTTGATCAAAAAATGTACACTGTTAGCTCTCAAATCCCATCAAAAATGTGTATCGAGGTGAATGCTTATTCTAGCAACTCAACTGTACAATGCCGCAAATAATTACAGGACTACCATAGTTCTCAGGTATAATTCTACAAATCCCCATTAACTTGTATGAAAGGATGATGAAAATCACAATAAAAAGTGAAGTATACTAAATTTAAAATCACTTGGTTAACACAAGTAAATTCAAACAATTCAACTTGTGAAACAGTAAATAAATAATGTATGTAAACAGCTAGGCCTAACTGTGCCCAGCTTACTCTGTTTAGCGTGGGATAGGTTGGATAAGTAAATCCTAACCTAGCTAGTGTGCTATAACTTAAAACCTGGCTTTATAATCCCTGTAATATTATTAGGTTAAATCTGTCCTTGTACTATTACCTTTGAGTAAATATTTGCACAAGCTTGCCTAATGTGGCTACCTTGCAAATCCAACTGTAAGTAATTAAACACACAAAGTCTCTACTCTGGATTACTTGTAATCACTGTAAATAATTAAATTCACAAGATTCTCTAGCCTACCTGGCCTGCATGTAAAATTACGCAAATACAACTTCTGTGTATTGTCACTTGGCTAGCTCTGTGTAACTTTGACTAGGTGTGCTAATTAACCGAACTTTTTTAAATGTTCCTATCTGTGGACGTTGCTATGATAGATTATCCTAACTCTGTTAAACTGGTTCCTAACTGTGGCTAGCTAGGATAGCTTATATACTACTCTGTAATACTGGTTCCTTACTGTGGCTAGGTATGATAGCTTAAACATAGCATTCCACATCGGTTTTCGAAGGGCCACTTTTGTGAAAATTGTGTGGACTGCCTCCAAGTGAGTCCCCTACCCTGGCAAACTCTTGACAACGAGCTCTGAGGTGGGTACCTCGGACTCACAAGTGGCTCTATAGAACAGTTTTCACAATTGATTGGTATTGCAAGAAACTTTGCCTGCATGCATGTATAAAGGACTACTTACTTGGTGTTGGAGCATATATCCTGAGCTTCACTTCCTAAGCTAGCTTTAGCCCCTTTGGATTTCCCCTTGGGAACCACGTGCACCGGGGCATAATCCTGCAATATTCAATCATGATTTAGTGTCCTGCTGAACCTCAGAAATTCCTATATCCAAGAGGGTATGTATCCCCTAGTAAAACTATGCAGACTCAGACGCGAGCTTCAAAAGGACTATGAGACGATGGTACTTACTGGTCATGCTCTCTCTCTGTAGCACGCAGAAGACCGTCAGTAACTCAACAACAATCTCCTACGGACACTGGCCAGATCTACGGAAAAGGTGAATATCTCGTCTTACTGTATGGGATGATGGGAGGAGGTCATTATGGTCATCGAGGTACCTCTACCTGATGTTTCACCAGGTCTCAGTGTGAAGACACGTGGGGTGCCGCCTGCCTCACGCTTCGCTCCAACGTGAGCCCGTACGTCTCTATCATGTCCAGTGTAGACGCCAGTTGCGACTCTAGATGTAAGTTGTAGTCCGTTCTCTCTAGATTGTGTACTCTCCACCCGTCGATCCTGGCCCCCCGCCCATCTTAATCGCTGCCTCGCGGCCATCGCCAGTTCATCCCTAGCCTAACCATTTTCACTAGTGTTATGCCCTATCATTATTGGCACTATTACTACTCTATGTTAAGGTCTTAGGGTTCTACCTTTTTTACTTCATTGTCGACAGATGCATTAGTAAACCTAATATTTGTATACTACCAGGTATACTACACTACTCTTCCCTGAAGAGTAAATCTATATATTATTATAGCTTACAACGCTAACCAGAGAATGCCTGTTTTGGGAGGGTTTAAGGGTACCGTCGGCTTCAGTCGACCAGACGCCATGCTGGGTTTCTGAGCTGTGGAAAACTATTTGGGACCAAATAAATTTCCACAGCCATATTTTTATGGTTGTTGTCTATGTACTTGCAGTCTAAGTCATAGTATTGTTTTTATTATGTACATAGGCAGTCTTAAGTCATATGTTATGTTAAACTTTGTACATGCAGTCTTTAAGTCATTATTATGTTATCTATGTACGTAGTAGTCTTAGTCATATTGATTATGTTGTTTATCTTTGTACGTAGCAGGTTCTTAAGTCTTTGATGTGGAGTTGTGTTTAAGGTGCAGTTGTCACATATTTTGTTTATGTTTGTGTTAGGGAGTATGTGGAATTTTTGCGTGTAGCACGATACTTGGTGGGGTTTTATACTTTTATACCTTTGTATTCTGATGATGTTTTTATAATTATAATAGTTTTATCTATATACTATGTTGCATGAACAGGGTTTACATGCTAAGTTATTGCACATAAGTTGCCTGTGGGAGTTGACATTCAATTGTTGACAACTTTCTTAGAAATTATCTTTTGCGGGTTTCTTTCACCAGGGAGGTGTCATTGTGGTTAGTAATGACTTGTATTCCCAGGTAATTGTATTAATTTATTTTTGTGTCTAAGATGTGACTGCTTCTCTCTGATAGTGTTTACCTATGTATCCTATATTGTTAAGTTATGATGCAATCTGGTGGTGATGGTTTATTTTGGCAGGAGGGGGGGAGGGGGGGGTGATAATTTTTGGCAAATGTTTCCAGCCTTCCACAGGTTTATAACTCTGGTATTTAACTGGGTGTATATGGGGATGTGGGGTTTTAGGCGTCAGAACAATTTTGTATGTTGTAATCATTTTTGTAAGGGGAATTGGGTAGTTGTGATTTATTTAAATCATTTTGCTGTTGGACTTTTAATTTAATTTCCTCCTTGTATTGTAATGTTTTTAAATAGAAAAAAAAATATGTTGCTCTGATCTGAGCCTATTAATTTAAATGAAAAATTCAATACACTGGTATGCTTGTAAAATATATAAATTTGTGGACTCATATATTTAATTAATAAAGAATTATATTATATATTTATTATATATATATATATAGTATTATATATATATATATATTTATATAATAATTATATATATATATATATATATATTTAGATATATATATTATGGAGATTAATTGTGTCATGTATCAGGCCCCCCTTTTTGCCTACAAATTATGAAAAAATTTACTGGCCAGAATTTAAACATAAATTTAGACAGCTTATCTGAGGTTCCTGAGTGGACATGTTGTTGACTGATACTCAAGTTATGCAGTATGCACCACATCAAACAATTTCGCCTCCTATTTGAGAGGTGTCAAACCTATTTTAAAAAAAAACCCCTTTCTTTTTTAGAGACGAAAATTTCTTCTCATTACACTTAAGTCTGTTAATCCATTCAAACTACAAAGGCGAGAGGTCTCCTTCTGCGCAGACGTAAGGCTTTTCCGTTTGTCTAGGCAAAAATTATGAAATACAGTATGGCCATCTATTTACTTAATAATACTGTATTTCTGGTAAATATATACAGTATTTTCCACACATACATTAATTTATCCTAATTTAGGATCATACCCTGACCTCATCAAAAACTTAATGGTATTTACCTATAGTTTTTTTTTTATATTTTAAGTAAAGCTTCATATACAAATATGTATATTGGTACATTTATCAATAGTACATTGACATGGTGATGATCAATAAACATTTCATACAACAATTACTGATTAGCACTACATAAGGACATTAAAAATAAACTTAACACAACTCAGACTGCTTTTACATATGTTATTTCACAAGTACAATGGTTCATTGATATAAGGTAACTACTCATTATTGCTTACATCGCCCCCCCCCACCATGAATGCATTCAATTCCCTTGGTCACTTAAAATTCAAAAAAAGACTTAGAACAAGGACAACATTCAATAAACATTATATAAACACATATCAATCCCTGGCAACACTGACACTTTACTATACACAAGTTTTTTAAAACATATTCACAATTCAAGAAGGTATTAGGTTTAATTCTATCTATTTCTATTTGATGACAGGTTTGATATCCCGGCCAGGACGTTCTTCCATTTTGGTGACCGGCGTTAGCTCCCGGGTAGGGAGATTTGACGTTTATCGATTACTTGCACCTGCGTGGCAGGTCTTCCAGCAGGAAGGGGGGGGTACCTCTCCAGCCCTGTGGGCCAGATGACGTTACCAACGTTAGTGTGCACTAACAGTGGTGGTGTGCAGTGCAATTGACGCCCAAAGCAGGCCCTCGCTGCATCTTCAGTGGGGGGAGGGTGGATGACGTGCAAAGGATGGATGTAGTAGGTTTCCAAGTCCTGACAGTTAAGACAAAGATTGTGCTGCTCATGTCTTGGGCCTTCCTGCCTACTGGGGTCATTGGGAAGGTTCTATGGTGAAGGGGCATCGTAGCCGGCAGTATAACAGGTAGTGCACCAAGGGCTTGCGGAACCACCGCGTTCTCAAGGGGCTCTGTGCTCCTCTAATGCCGTTCAACAATCCGCGCAGTGGTGGGATACCTAAGAGTAGGCGGTGGATATGCACTCAGTCATTGGGGGGGGACTGTGTCCGAATACTAGGAGGGGGCAACCTTTGGAGTCGCCTGAATACCAACAGAGGCTCTGTGAATCCCCAGGGTCAGGGCATGGGCGCCTGGCTGCACCGGCAGCCCAAGCACAATCTGGTTGGAGGCTTGATGGAGGATCGCAGCCACGTGGCCTGTGGGTGGGCCCTCGGAGGGCTGCTGTCCTAGCAGCCTCAATCTGCATGCATATTGCCTGGGAAATACCCACATGGTCCAGGTATCTGTTGATGGTAGCCTGTGACCTGGCCATGTGAGTTGCGGTACCCGGAAGATGTGATTAAGTGTTTGTTGTCCTTTGGTTCTCTGTGTATAAGCACTTGGATCGCTGACTTGGAATCAACGTGGATGATGGGGGCGATGTGATGGTCTGCAAGAGTATGTGCAGAATCTTGTTGGATGACAAGAGTTCGGGCCTGAGAGGATGGTGCATGGTCTGGGAGGCGCCAACCTGCTCTCAGTTGCTGTGGAAACATCCCAGCAGTAGTGCTGCCTGCCCACTGGGTCTCTGGAGCCATCGGTGTATATGGCACACACCAGAGCTTTCCGCACCCACAATGCTAGACGAGGGAAAGGTGTGCAGAATGTCCAGGGTGCAATGCCTCTTGCTGTCTGGTAGGGTTGTCCAGCACCACCGGCAAACAGGCTCTGGTGCCCAAGGGGGTGGCACCGTTTAGTTCGCTGCCAGTCTGTCGCGGGCCTCCGCATGGTGCTATGACATGGGCAAGAGCTTCTGTGGTGGCATCTGCTACCGAACACATCAATCGGCTCAGGGATGCAGTTGGATGACCTGTCCTGGCGGACCGAACCGTATATCTCTCATCTGTTTGTCATCCCAAGGGAGTCGGAGATACTTTTGCTATCCTCCTATAGGACAGCTACCGTTGGTTCCTGTCTTTCAAGAGGCAGTTGCTGCACCTCAGGCAGATCAACTTGCATTGGCCCACCGGAGCCCCAGCATAGCACGTACAGCTGTGTTCTGGATATCACAAGGGATTTGATGTTTGTGGGTCTGGCGTGAACCAGAGCAAGTGCCCATAGTCAAACACGATGCTAATGGGAACATATTGCCTGGATGTGGACCAACCTCATGACCTCGAGGCTGGCCCCAACACTAGGGTTGGCCATGTCACTCAAATGTTCCTGACCTCTGCAGAGCCCTTCTTTAATGTGGCGCAATGTTTCAGGAAGGTGAGGTGGCCTGTCCTGTAGATGCCAAGGTACCTATAACTGTGAACCCACTCAGGTCGATGCCCAGGACACGCAGACTTGAATTGGGCACCGTGGTGCGAAGGATCATGGCTTTTGGATTTTGCCAAAGATATCTTGAGTCCAAGTGACGGCAGGTGGAGAAGCAGCAGATCGAGGTCCTCTGGGCACGCTGCCAAAATGGCGGCGCTTCCTAGGTTCGAGAGGGCCAGGTCATCGGCATAGCGAGGAGGATGGTTGCCTCTGGAGAAAGGGCAGCACACCTGCTGGTGCATCAGTACATTGAACAGGGTGCGGACTAAGCTCCCCGCCCTGTGGTGTGCCATTGTCCAGGGTCTTGAGAGTAGAGGAATGCCCCTGGAAGCAAACCGGGCCCGCTGTCCTTGGATGATAGGAACGAAGCCATGGATGCAGGACTGCCTTTATTCCCCATGCGGGCAAGAGTGAAGGATGGCAGGTTGCACTGGCTAGCTCAAAAGCTTTATGAGGTCAAAAAGACAACAACGTGGGCTTGGGGTCGACAATGCCGGTCAGTAGAGTGGTATGGCTTTCGAAGGTGCACACTCCTATGGTGAAGCCATTGAGGGGTTTATGAGGAGGCGACAAGCTTCCACCCTCAGGCGCTCCAACACCATCCTTCAGACACCTTCGAGATGAATGGTGTGGGAGATGGGTCTCTCACTGCCAGGAAATCCCCAGGCTTAGGCATGGTATGATGTCAGCATCCTGCCATATGTCAGGGAGTTTGCAGCTCGCCAAGTCTGGTTGAACGGACCCCCAGAGACAGCTGAATGTCCAGAATGGCCAGACCGAGGTGATCATGCCCTAGGTGAGACCATCATGCCCCGGTTGCGTTCTCAATGAGATGTGAAGGTTGCCTGGAGCTCCTGGTTGGTGAAGTCTTCATCCTATGACGTCCTTAAGCATGGCATGCTGGTTGAAGGTTCAGGAGTCCTTAGGCTGTTGAGCCATGGCCGCTCTGGAGAGTTGAATAGGTCCACAGTCGTTCTGCCTATTGCGGGGTCTGGGTGTAACGAGCCACCACTGCGACGCTGCACAGTTGGCCATAGTAACTTGGTCCAAATTCAGAAAAGGTGGAGGAGTAGCTGAAGGAGGCACCACCCACCACTCGAACCATTTAGCCTGCAGACCATGTGGGTGGACATGGCGGCATGCCACACCACTTCCCGAGCTGCGCATGGAGGTCAACCGTGGGGGTACGACTGTGCTTCGGGCGTTATGACAGTGATGTGTTTATGGTTTTTTCTGTTCCATGGTGGACCTCTTTGTTAAAACCACCAGTCACGTTAATATGACCCTCTGACTGTAATCGTTAGGTATTGCTGCCTCAGCTACATGTGCAAGGCCTCTGCAAGCTTTGGAGCCCCACTCATCTGGGTCTTCTTGAAGAGGAGACTCCGCCCCACCAGCGCTAATGAACCTCCTGCAAGCATGCAATCGGCTTTTTTAGATTCCATTAGGGGTAGGGTTGTTGGGAGTAGGCACCGCTGGACCATCAGCGTGGTGACCACTGAATGAGTCACTGGTGAGACGGGGGGGGTGGACTTCCCATCTCGCGCTCGAGAGCAACTGCCAAGAGATGAGTGTTGAATCCAAGGGCCACCATAGTGATGGGTTGGCTCACATTATTGAGAGAGGGCGATATCAGGGACCTCCTCCTGCACAGCAGCAAGTTGCCTCCCAGCTGCGTTGTTGGAGAGACAGAGGAAAAGTATTGCGGTGGTGGCATTGGACCACTCCCTGCCAAAACTTAGACCTCCCGTGGGGCGAGTGCTGCAACCTCTGTAATGTCTAGGGTGTGTACGACGTGCCTTCTGTAAATATTGGTAAACCACGAGAGGTCCATCCACCGGTGTAGGGTGACAGCCTGAACCTCTACGGCTTCCCCATAGTCGATGGGGTCAGTGGGAAAATTGGATCCAAGGAATAGTGGTCCTGACATAGTTCACCGTGCCCTGCAGGCCCTTCCAGGCACTGAAGGTAGGCAGAGGAATCCAGGATTTCGTGGCTGCATTTGGACGTGACGAATCGGTGTGTGTCTCCTGAAAAGGAAATACATCAACCTCATCCTGAAACTGCAGCTTCAATCACTAAGTGAATTTTCTGCTGCTGCCTAAAATTGTGCCACTGGTGGATCTTCAAGGGCCGCAGGAGGTGGCTCACTGATTCAATCTTCTGCCTGGGACTCATCGTCCCATTGTTGGCGGTCTTGGGGCCTCTCTCCATCACAGATGGAAGGACTCCTGGTTGATGGCTTGAAATTTCATTGAGTCTTTCCTGTCCAAGTTGGGACCACGCCCAGCATCCATGTCAGGAGCTGACTGCAGGCGCCCCTGTCCGGTGCCGACGGCAAGCAGGGCGTCAGAGGTAGTGTGTGATGACCCCGATGGGTTTCTTCAGTCGCATCCGGAAAAGGATTCGACCATTACCTCTGCAGGCATCGAGCTGGACGACCCGTCGAGTCGGGGCTGTGTAGGTCACTGGGTATGTCTGGGTGGCTGTGGAAACTGCAGCAGCGTATAACAAGCGGGGTGCACACTGGGCCCAGCCTGAGTGGCCTTGGGTTTCCCAAGTCCCCCGGCGGGGAACCTCTGCCTGACTCTGTCCGCTCACATTAGGGGCCTGCCCTTGGGAAGAGGCCTGCTGGCGGTATGGCAAGGAATGTTGGTGCCCAGCTGGGACCTGCTGGGCAGTGTGCATGGCCTGTGGCTGTTTTTCCCAATGATTCTGTCTTCTTGGCCACCTTGCCATCTGACCCCGCAGTTGACTGCTCTGCTGCAAACCAGTGCCTGCCCCCTGATGCCACTGCTGGGAGCCCAGTGCTGGGAACTCGCTGGTATTGCCCTCCTGCAGTATCTAGGGAACTGTGATTGGAGCCCATGCTGACTGTTACTGGGCAGTTCCAAAGCTGGGTGGCATCGGGGCTGTCGGGTCGTTCCGATGACGAACCTGCTGCCAGTGCTGCACCATCACAGGACAGCTCCGGTTCCAGGCATGGTGCCTCTTTGAGCAGTTGGCACGCTTGGGCTCTGGCCGAAGGGCTTCGCCAGTTGGCTGTTTGAGGATTGCAATGCAGTCCTTCGAGTCGTGTGCCTTGCTGCACACACCACACTTCTTCTCTCACTGGCAGGTTGCTGCAATATGATTGAACCCCTGACAGTTGAAGCATTGTACTGGGCCTGACATGTATGTTCGGGTCTTGAATCTCCCCCAGACCCCAAGGTCCAGGTGCTTGGGAAGTAGACCTTTGTGGTGGATCAGCACCTGGCGGGTGGGCACCTTGTTCACCGTTGCAGTGAGTTGCTCCGCCATGACAATATTGGGCACTTCCAAAATGGGATCCAGTGGGAGGGGCACAGGGACGTGTAAAAGCACCCCCTTGTACACCTTCTCCGAAGCAACCAGTTGCACCATGCTGGGATGGGTCACAACAAGCCCCTTCAACTCCTTGTAAGAGTCTTCGTCCCGAGGAATGACCAGAACCTCGTTCCTGAGAGTGAAGTCGCAGCAGAACTTAAGGTGGGGTAGACCTTCCTGATACCTTTCAAATGCGTAGTTAGGAACCTTGAATTTGTTGAAGGCCCTGGTTGCTTGTGCCCAAGCTGAGCGGGAACTCCTCCTTCCTCGTGGAGTCAGCCAGTCCCCGTCCTCTGTGGAGGCTGATGCAACTGGTGTAGGGACCTGGGATGGCTCCATCCTTGCCAGTTGAGGAGCTACATCCTCCTGGCTTCCTTCCACGATCCCTATGGCCATCTGGGGGTGCAAGTCTTCTTGGGTAGGGGCTGCCGACGGAACTAGTGGCAGATTGGTAGATACAGTAGTCTCCACTGCATCCTTGGCCTTCTTGGTGGGGGCTCCCACCTGCCCCACGTCGTCCTCCAACTCGTCCCCGCATTCCAAGGAACGTTTAGGTAGCTCTCCTGGATCTGTCATGGTGACTGTAGGTGTGGGGACAGAGCCAGCAGCAGAGCTGCTGCCTGTGACCTCACAGCCGCCCACACTGGGTGCAGAGCTGTGAGGCTCAGAGCCCCAGTCGGGGCCCGTAGCCACCCTCTCGTGGTTCACTGCTCTGAAGCACTGAACACAGTCCAAGGGTCACCAGGAACGACGCGAATCTGTGCGTAAACTAACACAGATTTGCGAACAAAACACACACTGTTTTCCAATCTTCGTCCAGTCGATATTCCTTATGAATCTTCCTGTTGTTCAATGATGATCGTCCCACCTGTCCATGAAGGTATAATAATAAAGGCCACAAAATGGCTGTAAACAAAACTCCTAAATTACAACCTCAACACAATAATAATGACAATCGCCCATAATACAACTCACAACAAATTACACAAGACCTACAATATGCATTATTTTTTTTTTATATTTTATTTAAAACCAAAACAGTTTAACATATAAATAAAAAATAAGAAAACAGTAATTTTACATATAACATGACATTTGACAAAGGCTCAATACACTTAGAAAAGAAAAAATAGAAAGAAATTATATCAATTAAATCCCATCCTTCGCATTAATCAAAAAACCAAAACGTAACATCATAATCTTACTAGAACATCTACATACGTATCCCTAACAATACAGCTTTACATATATCAACATACAAATAAACATAAAAAGAATACAGCTTAGAACTCAAAAACTGAAGGCCTGGTTGATCAGGCTCTGATCCACCAGGAGGCCTGGTCACAGACCGATCAGCGGGGGCGTTGACCTCCGGAACTCTCTCCAGGTAAACTCCAGGTAAATAATCTCAGGCACAAATGGACTACGTCACTTTTTTTTTTATATTTTATTTAAAAACTTTACAGCTTAATATTAAATAAAAAGATATAAAATGGGTACAGTAGGATCCTCAATCCTACAGAACATACACTAACAAAATATAACAACACATTGTAACTGACATGAAAGAGGTTACCCATATACACTCACAAATATTTCCAAATAACATACTTTACAATATAAACAATATAAACTATATAAACTATATAAACCTTTTAGGTTTATATAGTTAACATGACTGTGACATATGGCAAACGATCACAACCTTCACAGTAGACAATCAGAGGAATGACATACATCATACATCGATACCATGCACGACATTGGGGACACTCGAGGAGATTCATAAGGATTATCGACTGGACGAAGATTGGAAAACAGTGTGTGTTGTGTTCGCAAATCTGTGTTAGTTTACACACAGATTAGCGTCGTTCCTGGTGATCCATGGACTGTGTTCAGTGCTTCAGAGCAGT
>NW_026481687.1:0-25692 GCF_026875155.1 Cherax quadricarinatus
CCAGTACTGGAGAAACCAGGGAGTGTACACCAGGAGACATACCAGGTAGTACACCACCAGTGGTACTAATGAAACACAAAGCGAGACAAAACATCCCACTTGGTAATTCCTGCTTCATATTTGCAGATATACAGGGTTTGAAATCAAATAAAAATGACAAAGTTAGTTATGTCAGTGGGCTCCTGACAGAAACAAATGCCATGTTTGAAGCATTTACAGAAACACATACAAGGGATGTTTTGGACGGAGAGATAAAGATAGAAAACTACAACATGTATAGATGTGATAGAATCAATAGGTCACAGGGAGGAGTAGGAATCTTTGTAAAGGATGCTTTCTGTTGCACAGACGTGCTGAATTCTACGAATGATATAGTAGAAATTCTAGGCATTAAAGTTGAAAATAGGAATTTGCTAATTATCCTAGTATACAAACCACTATCGTAAACTGCTGAGGAATTCACAGATCAGTTAAGTAAGATAGATAGCTATCTGGATAGGCTAAAAAGTCCTACACCAAATATCTTACTCCTTGGAGATTTTAACCCTTAAACGGTCCAAACAGATCGACGTTCAAATTCGTAGTGCTCCAACAGTAGATCTACTTTTTTACATATTTTCAAATATAACAAAAAAAAAAAAATGTAGATAAAAGTTTTTTACACGTTTTCAAATGTAAAACAAAAAAGAAGATCTACATTTTTTTACATACTTTCAGATGTTGAAAAAACATATATATATGTTTGGACCATTTAAGGGTTAATCTCCCTCATGTAAAATGGAAGATGGCACAACGTAATGTTATACCAGAAATATCCCTGGGAAGCACCCTGGCTCAACAGGTACATACCAGGGAAATAAATGAAAATACCCTAGATTTGATATTCACAAACAACGTGGAACTGATAGAGACATAACAGTTTCCAAAACTATTTACTCTGATCATTTATTTATTTATTTATTTATTTATTAATTTGAACATGATACAGGGAAGTACAAAGGAATACAGTTATTAAAGTGCAACATGCCAAAGCCCCTTGTATGCAAAGCATTATGGGCAGGCTTAAAATTAACTTAAGATTAACTAAGCAATGATATATTCAGTGGTAAAAACATTATTGTAAACAGATAACAATTTAGCACAAATGAGTATTACAAAGACAGGTCATATGGTCATTTACTGTGTTAAGTAAAAGGACACAAGTGCAACTAATGTGACATTTATTGTGGCAACGTTTCGCTCTCCAGGAGCTTTATCAAGCAACGTTGCCACAATAAATGTCACATTAGTTGCACTTGTGTCCTTTTACTTTACATATTGTCGGTAATTCTACCAACTTTATTACATTTACTGTGTTGCTGTGCATTCAGTAGAATGGAGTATTCTGTTAGGTAATGTAATTAAAAAAATAACAAAGTTTGATTGGGTCACAGGTTAGACATTTATGAGATACAATAATGAGAAACATTTATGAGATACAATTTATGTGATACAATTATTCAGTATTTATTTAGTTGTGGGTGAGTAAGTAATTTTTGAGAAGAGACTTGAATTTATAAACAGACAGTGTTTCTTTTATATTCACAGGTAGTGAATTCCAGATTTTAGGGCCTTATATGTGCATTGAGTTTTTGCATAGCATGAGGTGGACACGAGGAACATCAAAGAGTGATCTGTGCCTTGTGTTATGGTCATGTGTTCTGTTGAGGTTGGTAAGGGGACACTTGAGGGGAGGGTTTATATCAGAGTTAAGTGTTCTGTGTATGTAGTAGGTGCAGTAATAAGTATGGATGTTTTGTATGGTGAGTAGGTTTAGAGTTTTGAATATTGGTGGAGTGTGCTGCCTGTAGTGGGAATTTGTTATTCTGATTGCAGCCTTTTGTTGGGTAATTAATGGTCTGAGATGGTTTATTGTTGAGCCCCATGCACAAATTCCATAGGTGAGATAGGGGTAAATAAGTGAGTGATATAGGGCCAGGAGGGCTGACTGTGGAACATAGTACCATATCTTCGATAGTTTGCCTATGGTCTTGGATTTTTTTTCTTTTTTGTAATTTGTTGTACATGTGTTTGAAATTTGAGTCTATTATCAAGGTGGATTCCTAAGAATTTTCCCTCTGTGAGTTTTGTGATAGGTGATCCGTTAATCATTATGTTAAGAGGGACGTCTGTAGCTCTGTTACCAAACCGAATGAAGTAGGTTTTGTCAATGTTTAGAGTAAGTTTGTTAGTCCTCATCCAGGTAGATATTTTCTGTAATTCGGTATTTACAGTAAAGTGGACCCTCGCCTAACGCTATTAATCCGTTCCTGAGAGCTCAACGTTAGGCGAAATTATCATTAGCCAAATTAATTTTCCCCATAAGAAATAATGGAAATCAAATTAATCCATTCCTGACACCCCAAAGTATGAACAAAAAAAAATTTTTTACCACATGAAATACAGTGGACCCCCGATATTTGATATTAACCCTTTCAGGGTCCGTCCCGTAGATCTACGGCTTCACGTTGAGTGTCCAAACCGTAGATCTATGCCAAAATTCTAGCGCCGTCAAATTTAGCGCCAAAGCGCTCATAAGCCTACATGTGAGAGAACGTGTCTGCGTGGTGGGTGTGCGCCATAAACAAAAAATCTAGGCACCCGCAATAGCATCGTGGAACGCCGGCTTCGGTTACCCTTGTTTCAAACCGTGCCTCGTCGCAAGTCAGCTCTCACTCCCCGGAAAATTGGGACTCTCCTCTTCCTATCTGATAGTTCTGACACTGATGGAAGTGGAAATGAACCCGAGTTCTAAACGCTTTTGATTAAGTTAGTGACCAGAAAAGATGGACCAGTATATCGAAAATAAGTGCAAGAAAACCCTGACGATCCCCCAACCTTCTACCTCTGGTGTTAGGGCACTTCGTGACTCAGTCCGTTGTTCCCTCAACGCAAGAGAAAAACTAATATTTTTCTTCGAGGCCAGGCCTACTGACTTCAGTAATGATGATGATAGTGACGGTGGAAATGTGATTTATATTTGCGCCTCGAAACGACATTCGAGTAAGTGATAAGTGAGGAATCCTAATCACTATTGAAAGCGTCGGTAAGTTCGCCGCCGCATGCCTCTGGTAGTGTACCCTATTCTGTGCCAGGGATGGAGGTACATCGCAGGTACATCCCGTGGCCCTAAACCAGTGTTAAGGTAGTGGATAGTTGGAGGATTATGTGGCTCACTTGGCATGGATTATACCACAGGCATCAGTGGATGGGTTAGTGTTGATATTAAGTGTTGGCACCACCATGGCGAGACACACCACAAGCCCAGGGTGGGACCCATGCTGGCTGACTCGTCATGTTAAGGACAAAGCGAGCAGTCAGCCACCAGCCCACCACAACCATAACCAACAACCACCCGCACAACCAACCTATGCATGTCCAGTATCCACCACAAACTGTATGTGGGAATTGGCAGCAAAATGCCTCAATTTTTGTTCCCAAGCCTCACCACTTTGATGGAATCTCCAAGTGGAATCTACCTACTTGACCCCTTGGAAACCACGGCCAATGAACTGGAATACTTTGGAATTATTCTTTTGACCAGCCAATGATGGATACTAATGTCAGGGAAAGTAATAAGTATTTTGAGTACACCATGGCAAATACGATCTTATCACCACAGTCAAGACTACACAGGTGGAAAGAGACGACTGTTGCAGAAATGTATTTGCTTTTTGCAACAATAATGCTTATGCCTCACGTCTATAAGCATAATATAAAAGCATACTGGTCCACAGATCGGCTAATTTCTACCCCGGTCTTCAGTGAAATCATACCAGTGAACAGGTTTATCTTACTCTTACGTATGTTGCACTTCTCTGACAAAACCAGGCCTGACAGAAGTGACAGGTTATACAAGATTAGAAATGTTTTCATGTATCTCAAACAAAGTTCAGCATATACTTTTATCCATTCAAGAATCTTGTAATTGACGAGTCTTTGATTTTGTTCAAAGGTAGACTGTCATTCAAGCAGTATATACCGAGCAAGAGGAAACGCTTTGGTATAAAACTGTTTGTACTCTGTGATTGTGACAGTGGCCTGGTGTTGGATATTGTTGTATACACGGGTAGTAAAACATTGAAAGATACCAAGATGTTATTGGGTATCTCAGGTGACGTAGTGAGAAACATGATGGCACCTTATCTTGGTAAGGGCATACATTATATACCGATAACTGGTACACAAGCCCATTACTCAGTGATTTCATGCGAGTGAACAAGACAGATGTGTGTGGCACAGTGCGTTCTAATCGTAAACATATGCCCAGGCTCAACGCAGGTGCTCGTGGTGATGACGTGCAGGTGTTTACTGCCAATGACATCATGGCATTACGGTGGCATGACAAACGAGATGTCACATTGTTGACAACCATTCACCGTAATGAAATGCAAGACAGTGGCCAAAGTTGATTCGAGTGACTAATGAACGTATTCGAAAACCAGTGACGTTGATTGATTTACAACACAAACATTGCGCTTGGTTGACAAGTGCTGACATGCAGATTGGTTTTGTTGGACTTTGATCGTAAGTGGTTACAAGTGAGTTACATGAAACTTTTCTTGCCATCTCATGGACATTTCAATGTGAACTGCATATAATATGTACAAATAAAGATGGGTAAAGAACCACAGTATCGGTGAATTTTGTTTGTGTGTTGTCAGACAACTCATAATGAAGTACAGGTAACAAACACCTGCAATACAACATGGTCTCGAATTCATCACAATATACCAAGCGTTTGAGAATAGAAGGTGATTCATTTCATGTACAGCTTCCTTACAATAAAAGAAATTTGCTCAGAAGAGATGCGGTATTGTCTGTTGCACAAACAAACGACGGCAAACAAAGACGCAAAGACACTCGGTTTATGTGTGAGGAAATGTAACGGTGCCTCTGTGCATTGGTGCCTTGTTTAAGGAGTTCACAAAGCCTCCAGCAGTTCTAAAACCATGTCCAGTGATTGTAAATAGTAAAATATATATAGAACTTAGTATTATACAATATTTTGCATGTTTTTTGTAATTAAACAACAGTGGTAAACAATATAATGATAATAACTTTAGTGCGGTTATTGTGTTTCCCAATCCAGTGAGTTTTATATATATAAATTATATACAGTATGGATCTCTCAGGACCCAAATGTTAGTAGGACGAATAGAAAAAATTGGAAAAGAAAAGAAAAAAACATCTAAAACAACAAAAAATATTTATTACGCGTATGTGGGAATTCGTCGATCCCGTGTTGCCTCCACCACATCATTTTCTACAAAACTTCTTGGTACTGCTTATCTCGTTAAGTACTGATTCAAGATTCTAATTTTTTTTGTTTTTATTACCCTTCACAAAAATATGCTCTTTAAATTTTTCTGTAAGAAAAATAATTTTTTTTTTTTTTCAAAATTTCTTTGGACATGGTGCGTGACTTCAGATATTGGCCTCTTGGACCCTGAAGGGTTTAAATAAGCAAACGCTATATCTCTTGCCATATAAAGGACAATTGGTGTAAAATTGTGTATGCAATAATTTGCCAAAATCATTATGAACTAACGAAAAAAAATATATTTGATTTGTTTGTTTAGTACTTCTAAATTACTTGTAAACATATTTAAAATATATTTATTAGTCTCAGGTTATCAGGCTAAAAATAAATTGCTTGCCCTGTGTCCACTCATTCCATAAGGTTAGGTAAGTTTTTTAAGATTCTTTTTGGCTGCAAAATTAATTAAAAATTTTTACAATTAACATTAATGCAAAAAAGTAGTGGATCTTTAATCGTTAGTATAGGAGCTAAATTTTAGAAAGGGACTTAATTTTTTAAATGAGTTCTTGCCTAATGCCAGTTTTAAATATCGAGATGGCACGAATATATATATATTATATATATATATATATATATTTATATATATATATATATATATATATAAATATAATTATAATATATATATATATATTATATTATATATTACACATCACAGTGGAACCTCAAATCTCGAACTTTCTTCGTTTTCCAGAAGGCTCTTTTTGATGCCTTTACCGATGAATTTATTCCCACAGGAATAAATGTAAATTAGGATTAGTCCATTTCAGACCCTCAAAAATAACTTATAAAAGCACTATACAAAAATCCACTTACATCAATTGTCGTTTGGTTTGAGAGCATTCGATTTTTGAGGTTCCACTGTATATATATTATGTCGTAAGAAAGTAACTCCCCAAGTTGCTGGTTGTGCATCGGGCCGACTGAACATGCGACGGCCTCCTGCCTACGTATCTTCCACCACTCTAAACCTCTGCCAGCATCTCCTTCCATACAAAACTAATAAAAACTAACATCCCCTCCAAGCGTAAGGTAAATATAAAAGTGTAAATATAAGGTAAATAATAAAAAGCGACGACCCCAATGGAATTGTACGTTAAGTTCACTCTGACTTTTTTGGGTTATCCTAGGTACTTTACACATATGCTGCTATGTATGATAATCTATGTACGTAACTGCATTTGTCTATACCTGAATAAACTTATTTATTTATAAATTAAAATGTAAATTTATTTATAAATTAAAATGTAAACATTTCTTATTTATAAATTACATTCATATATTATTTGTGGATAATGGTGGTGGCAGAAGCCTGTACAGTGTCTCTCAGTGGCCATTATAAACCCAAAAACAACACTTCCATCACTTATCCTCACATACATTATGACATATTTTGTTCATTCTAGAATATATATCATGTTTCTATGTTATTAATATTGTTTATTATGTCATATTATATGAATTGTGATAGATAAATAAGCCATAGAGATAATAGCAGTCATATTGAAGCATAATAAACTTACCTGCCTCTCACCTCCTACATGCCTGCTACACTCCCTGCATGTCTGCTACACTCCTAGCATGCCTGCTACACTCCCTGCATGTCTGTTACACTCCTAGAATGCATGCTACACTTCCTGCATGCCTGCTACACTCCCAGCATGTCTGCTACACTCCTAGCATGCCTGCTACACTCCCTGCATGTCTGCTACACTCCTAGCATGCTTGCTACACTTCCTGCATGCCTGCTACACACTCTGCATATCTGCTACACTCCGTCACACTAACTACGTAATTAAACTAATATCTCTTCCAAGATAAGTGCAAATATTTCTTATCTATAAATATAAAGATGGAGGGAATATTTTGAGGAATTGTTAAATGTTGATGAAGATAGGGAAGCTGTGATTTCGTGTATAGGGCAAGGGAGGATAACATTTTGTAGGGTGAGGAGAAGAGCCTGTTAGTGAGTGTGGGGAACAACTGTTTCGTGATGGCCAGTAGGTAAAATGAATGTGGGTAAGGCAGCTGGGGATTGATGGGATAAAGATAGAAATGTTTAAAAGCAGGTGAGGATATGTTTTGAAGTGGTTCTGGTTGGCTATATTTAATTAATGTATGGAAGAGGGTAAGGTACCTTGACGGATTGGCGAGAGCATGCATAGTTCCTTTGTATTTAGGCAAAGGGGGGGACAAAAGAGGTGTGCAAAACATTATAGTGGTTTAGGCCTATGATAGAGTGGATTAGAGGAGCAATGTGCAGATGTTGCAAGTTTATGGATAGGGTGGTATAAGTTACAAATGCTGTAAAGAGCTTTTATGAGGTTGTGAGGCTCAGGTTGGAGTGTGAGAAGAGAGGGTGAATTACTTCCCGGTAAAAAAGTAGGTCTTTAGGCAGGGTGTGTAATGTCACATGGTTGTTTAATAATATTTATGGATGGGGTTGTAAAAAAGTAAATGCTAGGGTGTTCGGTGAGAGGGGGGAGGGATTTAAATTATGGGGAATCAAATTCAAAATGCGGAATTGACAAGTTCTCCTTTTTGTCCTGATGATACTGTGCTTATGGGAGCACTTCTACAGAGAAAGTAATTGCAAAGGTTAGTGGCACTGAGTTTGATGTAATGTGTTGTCACAAGGTAGAAAGTTGGAAATGGAACATAGAAAAGGTTAAAGGTGATGAACGGGTATCCAAATGATCTTAGTATAAAAGAACAACTCTGTGGATATCAAATGTGGTGAGGAGGAGTCATGAAGAACTAGTGAATGCTTTTTCAGATACTTGGGAGTTGAACGTTTCGGCGGATGGATTGAACTGATATGGATGTGGTTATTCATAGAATTGATGCGAGGGAAAAAAACGGTGAGTGGTTACGTGATTGAGCGTAAAACTGTGGATCGTCAAAAAAAACGTTTATCTATGTCGAGGCAAAGACAGGGCAACTGTATGTAAAGTATAGTATGTACCAACACTCTTATATGGATCCGTGAAAGCCATTGGTGGCTGGTAAATGCTTGCTGGCGGCGAGGAGACGGTTGGAGGAAGGCAGTGGCAGATGTCCTCCTGTCTAAGGGGCAATGTGTGGTGTTGTAAGTATTATGCAGAAAATTCGGCCAGCTGTGGTAACCATTAGGAGAGGTTTGTAGGAGTTAATAAAATGCGTTTAGTCAGAGGGCAGAACCAAGAGAGGGTTTGATGAGGTGTTTGGGGTATTAGAGGAGAAGATGGCATCAAGTTTAGAATGACATGGAAAGATATAATATCTATGGGGAAGGAAAGAGGGGTAGGGGTCGTCTCGGAAAAAGGGTTGGAAAGAGGGGTGGTTTAAAGGAGGTTTTGTGGGCGAGGGGCTTGGACTTCAGCAAGCGTTGCATGAGCATGTTAGATAGGAAAGGTGGAAATAGAGACGAATGATACTTGGGGACCCCATGACGATCTGTTGGAGTGTGAAGGCAGGTAATATTTAGTTGAAGGGGATTCAGGAAACCGGGTGGTTATATTCATATAGTGGACTTGAGTCCTGGAAAATGGAAGTACAATGCCCTGCACTTTAAAGGGGAGGTTTGGGTTTTGGCAGTTTGGAGGGATATGTTGTGTATCTTTAAACGTATATGTTCTAAACTGTTGTATTCTGGCACCTCTGCAAAAGCAGTGATAAATGTGTGAGTGTGGTGGAAGTGTTGAATGATGTTTTGAAAGTGTTTTGTTTTTGGGGGAAGATTTGTCTTTGTGTTTTTTGGGTCAACCCAGCCTCGGTGGGGGACTCGATCCCGACTTGTTGAAAAAAAAAAAAAGCCTGTTGAGTATACCTGGTAAAAGTGTTTTTTCATTTTTTTTTTTTTTTTTTTTTTTTTTTTTTTTTTTTTAAGGTAGAGTTATTATTGAAAGAATTAAGAGTTAAGATGGGAGAATAGGATAAGCAGATGAAACAAGGAGGGCATTTAGGAAAGGTAGGGGGGTGTTTGGGACTAGGTGTTTACAGTGAAACATATAAGTGAACAGTATTTAGACAAGGCATATGACAGGGTGGATAGGGGGGCAATGTGGCAGATGTTGCAGGTGTATGGTATAGGAGGTAGGTTACTGAGTGTAGCAGTGAAGAGTTTTTACGAGGATTGTGAGGACAGTTTAGAGTTGTGTAGGAAGGGAGATTATTTCCAGTAAAAAGGCCCTTAGACAAGGATGTGTTGAATGGTCACCATGGTTGTTTTTAATATATTATAGATGGGGTTTGTAAGAGAAGTAAATGTGAGGGTCTTGGCAGATTGGAGTGGAGTTAAAAGATAAAGAATCACACATAAAGTGGGAGTTGTCACAGTTGCTCTTTGCTGATGACACTGTGCTCTTGGGAGATTCTGAAGAGAAGTTGCAAAGGTTGGTGGATGAATTTGGTAGGGTATGTAAAAGAAGAAAATTAAAAGTGAATACAGGAAAGAGTAAGGTTATGAGGATAACAAAAAGATTAGGTGATGAAAGATTGGATATCAGATTGGAGGGAGAGAGTATGGAGGAGGTGAATGTATTCAGATATTTGGGAGTGGACGTGTCAGCGGATGGGTATATGAAAGATGAGGTGAATCATAGAATTGATGAAGGGAAAAGGGTGAGCGGTGCACTTAGGAGTCTGTGGAGACAATGAACTTTGTCCTTGGAAGCAAAGAGGGGAATGTATGAGAGTATAGTTTTACCAACGCTTTTATATGGGTGTGAAGCATGAGTGATGAATGTTGCAGCGAGGAGAAGGCTGGAGGCAGTGGAGATGTCATGTCTGAGGGCAATGTGTGGTGTGAATATAATGCAGAGAATTCATAGTTTGGAAGTTAGGAGGAGGCGCGGGATTACCAAAACTGTTGTCCAGAGGGCTGAGGAAGGGTTGTTGAGGTGGTTCGGACATGTAAAGAGAATGGAGCGAAACAGAATGACTTCAAGAGTGTATCAGTCTGTGGTGGAAGGAAGACGGAGTAGGGGTCGGCCTAGGAAAGGATGGAGGGAGGGGGTAAAGGAGTTTTTGTGTGCGAGGGGCTTGGACTTCCAGCAGGCATGCGTGAGCGTGTTTGATAGGAGTGAATGGAGACAAATGGTTTTTAATACTTGACGTACTGTTGGAGTGTGAGCAAAGTAACACTTATGAAGGGGTTCAGGGAAACCGGCAGGCCGGACTTGAGTCCTGGAGATGGGAAGTACAGTGCCTGCACTCTGAAGGAGGGGTGTTAATGTTGCAATTTAAACTGTAGTGTAAAGCACCCTTCTGGCAAGACAGTGATGGAGTGAATGATGGTGAAAGTTTTTCTTTTTCGGGCCACCCTGCCTTGGTGGGAATCGGCCAGTGTGTTAATAAAAATAATAATTTCTTATTTATATATTAAAATATAAATAGTATTTCTTATTTATAAATTATTTGTGGATAGTGGTGGTGGCAGAAGCCTGTATGGCTTCTCTCAGTGGCCATTATAAACCCAACAACAACACTTCCATCACTTATCCTCACGTACACTATGACATATTTTATTCATTCTAGAGTATATATAATGTTTCCATGTTATTAGTGTTGTTTATTATGTCATATTAGATGAATTGTGATAGATAAATAAGCTGTAGAGTTGATAATAGTGTCATATTGAAGTACTATTCTGTCAAGCCTTCTGACAGCAGGAATGGATTAATTAGATTTCCATTATTTCTTATGAGGAAAATTAATTCGGCTAAAGGCTAAAACGGTTAAAGCCTAGCTCTTTGGAACGGATTAAAGGCGTTAACTGAAGGTCCACTGTATTAACACATCAGCCCTTTCCCACCAAGGTAGGGTGGCCTGAAAAAGAAAAACTTTCACCATCATTCACTCCATCACTGTCTTGCCAGAGGTGCACTTACACTACAGTCATAAAACTGCAACATTAATTAACACCCTTCCTTCAGAGTACAGGCACTGTACTTCCCATCTCCAGGACTCAAGTCCAGCCTGCCAGTTTTGCTGAATCCCTTCATGCATATTACCCTGCTCACACTCCAACAGCATGTCAAATCCTAAAAACGATTTGTCTCCATTCCCTCCTAACATACTCATGCATGCTTGCTGGAAGTCCAAGTCCCTCACACACAAAACCTCCTTTACTCCTCCCTCCAACTTTTCCTAGGCCGACCTCTACTCTTCCTTCCCTCCACTACAGATTTATAAACTCTCAAAGTCATTTTATTTCGTTCCACCCTCTCTACATCTCCAAACCATCTCAACAACCCCTCCTCAGCCCTCTGGATAATAGTTTTGGTAATACCGCATCTCCTCCTAATTTCCAAACTACCAAGTCTCTGCATTACATTCACACCACACACTGGCCTCAGATACGACATCTCCACTGCCTCCAGCCTTCTCCTTGTTGCAACATTCGCCACCTGTGCTTCACACCCATATAAGAGTGTTGGTATAACGATACTCTCATACATTCCCCTATTTGTTTCAACGTACAAAGCTCTTTATCTCCACAGACTCCTCATTGCACCATTCACTTTTTTCCCCTCGTTAATTCCATGATTCACCTCATCTTTAGTAGGCTCATCTGCTGACACGTCCACTTCTAAATACAGTGGAAACTCATTTTTTGGTCGCTTTGTTTATCAGCCAATTCGTAATTAGGCCAGTGTTTGGGTGGAAATTTTGCTCCGCATTTTGGCTGGTGCCTTGTAAGTCAGCTGTATTAGACACATTAGTCCACTTCTCCTGCCGGGACGCCGGGCTTTGGTGAGTAAATTTCCCTGTGTCTGTTGGCAAGTGAGCATATACAGTGGACTCTCAGTTAATGATGCCATCAGATAGCGATAAAATCGGATACCGATACATTTTTGCATCAAAATATTGGCTCGGCTAACAATAAAAAACTCAGTTAAGGACATTCGTCCAGAACGTGTCTGAGCGGCCTGAGCCACCTGCCCGCCCGGCCACTCTAGCATGACCAGTGTGCCACTGTTTACAAAGCCAGTGCGGACGATTCCACGCGTACATGCAATACATTCTGTATTATTCCATTGTTTTTAGTTCTTGTAACTGCTAAGCCACCATGGGCCCAAAGAAAGCTTCTAGTGCCACCTCTGAATTGAAGAAAGAGATCATCGCAAAATACGAAAGTGGAGTGTGTGTCTCTGAGTTGGCCAGGTTATATAACAAACCCCATTCAACCATCACTACTATCTTGGCCAAGGAAAAGGCAATCAAGGAAACTGTTGTTGCAAATGGTGCAAATATGCTTACAAAACAGAGATCCCAAATAATACTCGAAGATGTGGGGAGACCGTTGTTGGTGTGGTTTAACGAGAAACAATTATCCGAGAAACAATTAACCCCAGAGGGTTAGCCACCCAGAATAACCCAAGAAAGTTAGTGCATCATCGAGGACTGTCAAACTTATTTCCATTGGGGTCCTTAACCCTTTGACTGTCGCAAGCCCCTTTCTGAAACTGTCTTTCTACATCGCAAAAGTTTTGGAAAAAGCAAAATTATTTTTTCTTATGAAATAATAGATAATCTTTTCCCGATGGTAATGAAACCAAAAGTATGAAATTTGGTCGAAAACTCATGGAATTACACTCCCGCGAAGTTAGCGGTCTCGGCGACATATACGCATCGGCAATTTTGCCGAATTTGAGCTCTGTTTTTGGCCAATTCCGTTGTTCCAGTTGACCAAACTCATAGCTATTTCCTTAGAACTCCATTTTTTCTATCAGTTGAGTAAAAGAAACCGCCCATTTACCAATCTGAACTACCCAATAGTGGTCAGAAATTGGCAATTTGGCCAATTTCACAAAAATTAAAAATGATGCCAATTTCAAAATAGGGTCCAGAATAAACAATGTAGACATTCTTGGCACTAAAATAATATATCCTCTGTTCATTAGTCATGTCTCTTGGCCCCTCTTATATTACTATTGCTTTCTATTTTTATTTTTTATTCATAAAAAAAATACAAAATTTACTGTTATGCAGACTACTGCATTATTGTAAAAATGGTATAAATAATATCAGTGCACTAGTGAAAGAATATTAGACTCCCCAGTTGATGTGTATTAGACATGTGGTGTAATTTGCTTACTCCTGAACATTGGTAAAAATCGAACATTTCCGCTACTTTGAGCTCAATTTCAAGGTCGTTTTCAAAGTGAAAGTAATGAAAATCATCTCTATTTCTGTAATATATTTTCCATTTTATCACCTGAGACCATGAAAACGAGAATACAATGATAAATACTATATGAAATACACCTCAAAGTCGGCGTTTTAATCCCAAAAAACGGTCAGTTTTTTTTTTCTCATTATGCACTGCATGCTGCAGGATTTTTTTTATGTGGTGCACACTGACCACACAGACCCATTCTCTCACATGTGGGCCTACCAGCTTTCTCCTGCTTGATTTGAAGCCGCTAGAATTTACGTGTTTAAATACAGTGGAACCTCAAAAATCGAACGTATCACATATCGAACGTTTCGAAAATACAGTGGTCCCTCGCTTTTCGTAGTTCTCGGCAATCGTAAATTTCGCCAATCATAGGGGTATTTTCGTATAAACATGGACTTGCTTTTCATAGGTTGACTCCCGAATAGTAGTTCGTCCGGGACGCGTATGCACTGTGTGAGCCGGGGCGGCCTCCCTACCCAGCCATATTTCATAATATTCCACTCATTTTAGTGCTTGCAAGTACTAATAAAGCTACCATGGCTCCAAAGAAAGCTCCTAGTGCCAAGCCTGTGGTAAAGAAGGTGAGAAATATTTATAGTGACAAAGTCTTGGGCCATTTTAGGGAAGTGTGAAAGAGACGCCAGAAACAGAGCTCTCTCCACAGTTACTTTGCGAGACAGGACTAGAGTGACTCTCAAGGTGGTCCAAGTGGCAAAGAAAGAACAAATCAAGGAAGCTGATGTTGCGAAAGGTGCTAACATGCTAACCAAAAAAAGACCACAAATAGTTGAAGAGGTTGAGAAGTTGCTGGTGTGGATCAAGGCTAAAGAGATTGCAGGTGACAGTGTTTCAGAGACGATTATTTGCGAAAAGGCAAGGAAGTTGCATGCCGATCTGGTACAGAAAACTCCTGGAAGCAGTGCTGATAGTGAATTTAAGGCCAGCAGAGGCTGGTTTGACAGGTTTCAGAAGCATAGTGGCATACACAATGTTGTAAGACATGGTGAGGCAGCCAGTTCAGACAAACAGGCGGCTGAGAAGTTTGTACAGGAGTTTAAGGGGTACACAGACAGTGAAGAATTCAAACCTGAACAAGTGAAACAAGCCATCTTTGCAACAAGTTCAGTGACAGAACCATGTCCCATTTTAGAGAAATGTTAAAGAGGTGAAGGTCCCCTCAAGTGCTTCTACGAAATATTTCATAATATTCCACTCATTTTAGTGCTTGCAAGTACTAATAAAGCTACCATGGCTCCAAAGAAAGCTCCTAGTGCCAAGCCTGTGGTAAAGAAGGTGAGAAATATGTATAGTGACAAAGTCTTGGGCCATTTTAGGGAAGTGTGAAAGAGACGCCAGAAACAGAGCTCTCTCCACAGTTACTTTGCGAGACAGGACTAGAGTGACTCTCAAGGTGGTCCAAGTGGCATTAAGAAATAGAGAAGAGAAGCAACCCCAGAGAAGCAATTGGTACCTTAGGTGTTGCTGGAAGGGGATTCCCCTTCCAAACTGTAAACAATCCAATCTCTCTCCTCCTCCAGTCTCCCATACACTAAGAAGAATCTCCAATAAAGGTAAGTGTTACGCTGTTAATGTTTCATTCATCATTTCCCATTGTATTGTTTATGTACTATATGTATATTACATGTAAAAAATTTTTTTGTTTTAATACTTCTGGGCGTCAGGAACGGATTAATTGTATTTACATTATTTCTTATGGGGAAAATTGATTCGCAAATCGTAAATTTCGTTTATAGTAACGGCTCCAGGAATGGATTAATTACGAAAAACGAGGGACCACTGTAGGACCATTTTTTCGGACAAACTGTGTCCCTATTATCGAACGCGCCCCTATTTTCGGACCGGGTACGGGACATGTCCGTGGGCCCGCTCTGTCCGCGTCCCCGCGCAGGCGCCGTGAGCAGTCTAGGTTTGTTTATGCTTGAGTGAACACTAACCTGTGCTCTCATTCACACATTTTACGATTATTTTGTTGTTTAGTGCTTGTGGGACTGAAATAAGCTGCCATGGGCCCAAAGAAACTTGCTAGTGGTACCCCTGTGGTAAAGAAAGTGAGAAGCACCATAGATGTGAAGAAGGAAATAATACAGAAGTATGAGAGTGGTGTGAGACTTGTTGAGCTTGCCAGGGTGTACGGGAAAAACAAGTCAACCATCGGTTCTATCCTGGCAAAGAAAGAACAAATCAAGGAAGCTGATGTTGCGAAAGGTGTTAACATGCTAACCAAAAAAAGACCACAAATAGTTGAAGAGGTTGAGAAGTTGCTGGTGTGGATCAAGGCTAAAGAGATTGCAGGTGACAGTGTTTCAGAGACGATTATTTGCGAAAAGGCAAGGAATTTGCATGCCGATCTGGTACAGAAAACTCCTGGAAGCAGTGCTGATAGTGAATTTAAGGCCAGCAGAGGCTTGTTTGACAGATTTAAGAAGCATAGTGGCATACACAATGTTGTAAGACATGGTGAGGCAGCCAGTTCAGACAAACAGGCGGCTGAGAAGTTTGTACAGGAGTTTAAGGGGTACATAGACAGTGAAGAATTCAAACCTGAACAAGTGAAACAAGCCATCTTTGCAACAAGTTCAGTGACAGAACCATGTCCCATTTTAGAGAAATGTTAAAGAGGTGCCAGAAACAGAGGATTGTGGACAGTTATTTTGTGAGACAGGGGTCCAGTGACTTTCAAGCTGGTCTTAGTGGCATTAAAAGACAGAGAAGGGAAGTAACCCCAGAGAGGGCTTTACCTGAAGTCCTCAGGGAGGGGGATTCTCCTTCCAAATACTAACCCCAACTCCCTCTCTCCTCCTCCCTATCTTCCAGATGCCATCACCAATCTTCAATAAAGGTAAGTAAAAATGTTATTTTATATGTATTACTATACATAATTAAAAACTATAGTATTTGTTGTATGTAAAACTGTAATTAATCTCTATAAAATGTATTTTTTGTGTGAATATTTTTGGGTTTCTGGAACGGATTAATTGTATTTCCATTATTTCTTATGGGAAATATAGCTTCGAATTTCAGACTTTTCGAACTTAGAACTAGCTCCTGGAACGGATTAAGTTCGATTTTTGAGGTTCCACTGTACGTCAGAAACAGTGGCGCGTAAGACGTATATATACGATGTAAACAGTCAAAGGGTTAATCTTGTCCCCCAGGATGCAACCCACACCAGTCAACTAACACCCAGGTGAGCAGGAAAAAATGCCTGGAACTAGTGGAACTAGTGTTCATATTGGCGAATATAAGGCCAGCAAAGAATGGTTTGAGAGATTTAAGAATCATAGTGGCATACACAGTGTAATAAGGCATGGCGAAGCTGAAAAATTCCAACCCCAACAAGTGTTCAATTGTGGAAATAAATGGTATAAAATACCGACACAATGGCAATATAAACACAAATGCAGTATAATGTGATCCTTTATTGATTACGTTTCGCCCACACAGTGGGCTTTTTCAAGTCACAAACAGAACTACCTGGGGTGGAAGGAAAGCGAGTATTTATAGTCCGGCTGAGGTCAGGTGAAGAATGCTGCATCTGATGATGTACCGAGTTGGGTTGTAGAGTCTAAAAACTTGGGTAGCTTGGAAAGGAGACTGGACAAGTTTGTGAGCAGACCTTCTACAGTGTTCTTATGTGGGATAGCGATGAAGAAGTTTCTTGGCAAGTGGTTCAGCTATGTTATAGAAGCCACTATTCTGGTTAAAGTTGTCGGATATAGAGAAATAAGTGATGATTCCAGGATTCTTCGGTATTGGGTGTTGTCTTCTGTGGCGATAAGTCTTGAGTTTCTGTAGTTTATCAAGTCCTTCCCACCAACTCCATTGCCAAACATGTTTCCAACATCTTTGCCAAAACATCATTCCAAGTATCTACCTCCACAACCACGACCATCAAGGACATCACCAGTAGTAGGCAGGACAAGCCTCCATCCTCTGCAGGGGTATACATAATCCCTTGTAATGACTGCAACAAGTTATACGTGGCGAAACATCAAGGGACCTCCAAACACGTATTTCAGAAACACAATACGCAAGCAGGTCTGACGACACAAGGAATGCATGCGTACAACACCGTAATTCACACAACCACTTGATAAACTACAGAAACTCAAGACTTATGCCACAGAAGACAACACCCAATACCGAAGAATCCTGGAATCATCACTTATTTCTATATCCGACAACTTCAACCAGAATAAGTGGCTCTATAACATAGCTGAACCACTTGCCAAGAAACTTCTTCATCGCTATCCCACATAAGAACACTGTAGAAGGTCTGCTCACAAACTTGTCCAGTCTCCTTTCAAGCTACCCAAGTTTTTAGACTCTACAACCCAACTCGGTACATCATCAGATGCAGCATTCTTCACCTGACCTCAGCCGGACTATAAATACTTCGCTTTCCTTCCACCCAGGTAGTTCTGTTTGGACTTGAAAAACCCCACTGTGGGGGCAAAAACTTTAGAAATAAAGGATCAAAATTATACTGCTTTTGTGTTTTTATTCCCAAAGGGTTCAATTGTGATGAACAGGTTTGTTTGGTTGCAAAGCCAATCAGGCCTACATTACTCAGGAGGACAAGGCACCCCCAGAACCCCAAGCCTATAAAAGACAGGGTAACTCCCATATTTTGTTGCAATGCAAAGTGGGGGATTGCAAAGTGAACCCCTTTTTGCTCATGTATCACCTAAAAATCCCAGAGTGTTCAAAAAAAAAACAGTGTCTCATCACTATAAATACTCTTAAAAAAGGGGGCCCATTTTATTATTTATGTATTTATTCGCTTTTCCCCATTTTTTTT
Organism: Cherax quadricarinatus; assembly: GCF_026875155.1. NCBI lineage: Eukaryota > Metazoa > Arthropoda > Malacostraca > Decapoda > Parastacidae > Cherax > Cherax quadricarinatus. The sequence continues at coordinate 18,346 of NW_026481687.1, forward strand.
CTGTGTAGGGAAATGTATTTTTTCATGTAAAAAAATTTTTTTTTTAAATTTTTTTGGGTGTCGGGAAAAGGGTTTAAAATTTTGGATTTCCATTATTTCTTATGGGGAAAATTAATTCAGATAACAAAAAATTTGGGGGGTTAAGAAAAAAGCTCTCGGGAAGGGTTTTAAATATCGTTAACAGGGTGAAAAATTGAACCCCGTTTTCATCCCCATGGGCCAAAGAAATTTCCCAAGTGCCAGCCCTTTGTTTAAAGAAAGTGAGAAACACTAGGGAAAATTTAAGAAAGAATTTTACGAAAACATGAGTGGTGGGGGGTTTGCTGGATGGGGGAGCAGTGCTTCAGAGACAAACTTTTGTGAAAAGGAAAGGCACTTGCGTGGGGATCCCCGACAAAATATTTTTTCAAAAATTACAGGAAATGTTGCAGGTGTATGGGGGAAGGAGGTATTTTTCTAAAAGCAAAAAAAAAAAAAAGGAAGGTTTTTATGAGGACAGGGAGGTTTCAAGTTAGAGTACGTAAAAAAAGGGGGAAAAATTATTTCCCGTAAAAGAAAAGGCCCTTAGAAAAGGGAAATGTGTTATTTCACCGTGGTTGTTTAATATATTTAAAGACGGGGTTTTTAAGAAAAGTAAATGCGGGGGTTTTGGGCAAGAGGGTGAAGTTAAAAGATAAAAGAATCACACATAAATTTGGGAGTTGTCCCATTTGGGCCCCTTTGCTGTGACCTGTGCTCTTGGGGAAATTCCCTGAAGAGAATTTCCCCAGAGTTTGAGGGGATAAATTTTGGGTAGGGTGAAAAAAAAGAAAAAAATTTAAAAAAAGTGAATCCCGGAAAAGATTTAAGGTTATGAGGTAACAAAAAAAATTGGGTGATGAAAGACTGGATATCAGTTTGGGGGGAGAAGTATGGGGAGGTGAATGTTTCAGTATTTGGGAGGGGGAACGTGTCAGGGGAAATGGGTCTATGAAAAAAGGGGTTAATCTAGAATTAAAGAGGGGGGAAAAGGGTTTGGTTTGGGGGCACTTAGGAGCCCTGTGGAGAAAAAAGAACTTTGTCCTTTGGGAGGCAAAGGGGGGGAATTTTAATGAAGTTTTTTTTACCAACGCTCTTATATGGGTTTTGAAGATGGGTGATGAATTTTTGCAGCGGGGAGAAGGCGGGGGGGGCAGGGGGAAAATGTCTTTGTCTGGGGCAATGTTTTGGGTGAATAAATGCAAAAATTTCCCTTTTTTGGAAGTTAGGGGAAAGGTGCGGGATTCCCAAAACTTTTGCCCAAAGGGGGGGGTGGGGAAAGGGTTGTTGAGGTGGGGTTTCGGACGGGTAGAGGAGGGGAAACCCAAACCCGAGTGACTTCAAGATTGTATCAGTCGGGTAGGGGAAAAGGGAAAGGGCAGGGTAGGGGTGGGCCTGGGAAAAAAGGTTGGGGGGGGGGGTTTAAAGGAGGTTTTGTGTGCGGGGGGTTGGGATTCCAGCGGCATACGTGAGCGTTTTTGATAGGAGTGAATGGAGACAAAGGGTTTTTTAATATTTGTTTTTCTGTTAGAGTGTGAGCAAAGTAACATTTAGGAAGGGGTTCAGGGAAACCCGGGCGGGCCCGGACTTGGGGTTGGAGATGGGAAATAAAAGTGGGCCCGCACTCTGAAGGAGGGGTGTTAATGTTTCAAATTTTAAAAAAATGTAGTTTAAAAACCCCTTCGGGGAAGACATTTATGGAGTGAATGGGGTGAAAGTTTTTTCTTTTTCGGGCCCCCCTGCCTTTGGGGGGAATCGGCAAAATATGATAAAAAAATAAAATAATAATTACAGGTCTCCCTGAACATTTGTGTTTCCCCTTTCTCACGGGTTCGGCATTTGCAAATTCCCAGTCGCCCAATCATATTTAAAAATTTGATTAATTTTGTTAGGGAAATTTTGGGGGGTTGGGAGAGTTTTTTTTGGAGATAGGACAAAAATATCCTTTATTTTGAAAATAATATCAATTCTACGGCTTAAACTTTTCACCTAAAACTCTAATAGGGCATAATAAAAAAATTCAAATGGACCCTCAAACCCGCGATATTTTAAACCTTTTCCCGAGAGCTCATCGTTAGTCAAAATAAACGTTAGTCAATTAATTTTCCCCCATAAGAAAAAATTGGGAAAACAAAAATTTAAACCGTGCAAAAACAAACCCCAAAAGGAATTTTAAAAAAAAAAAATTTTTCCCAAATGAAAATATTAATTTTTTAAACACACAAACTGAAAAGACATGCCCCAGTTTAAAAGAAAACAAACTTATTTTAAGATCTGGGATGATTGATGGGGTGGGAGGAGGGGGAGAGCGTTATCTTCTTACTGTTTAAAGGGGAAACCCCTTCCATTAGCATTGAAACCCCCCGGGAAGTCTTTTTTGGGGGTTTCTTCCGTTCTTTAAAGCCAATAGGACCAGCTTGAGAGTCACTGGAAATTTTTGTCGCACAAACAATCCCGTCCATAAGGGGCCCGTACCCCCCGTTCCCTTTTGACTTTTTTCCTTTAAAATGGTTCACAACATTGGCAGTGTCAGGGTTTCCAACACGGCTTGCAGTAGCTGTGTCAAGGGGATTATTTATCAATAAAGCTTTGCACTTTAAGCCACTTTTTCACAGATTTTTCCCAAATTTTGAAGTAGGCAACTTCCTTTAATTTTCTCTTCCTCCCCCCCTCCGAAAACAGTTTCCTCAGGGCTGCCCCCTTTTGTTCAGATGATCTAGCAGCCATCAATGGTTAGTTCTTCAAATGTCCTCCACCCCCAACCCCTTTTCCCATCCTCCCCTAACCTCCAACCCCAAGGAATTCCCCCCAAAGCCACAATGGTTTTCCCAAATGGCATAGGTTCTGGGGTTAGCCTCAAACCCTTTAAAATCCCTTTTGTCTACACCCTTTGGCCCCCAGTTTTTTTTCCCAAGCGGTTCAATGGGCCCTTAGGGCCCCCTTCCTCCCAAGCCTTACCTATAAAAGTTTAAACAATTTAGGATGGTTTAAAAAGACTTTCCAAAACTCTCTTAGAGCAGTTGGTTTTTGAGGTCACTACCAAAAACACCTTTTTAAAAAAACAGCTTTTGTGTACGTTCTTGGAAATTTGGGAAAAACCCCGCTGGTCCCTGGGTGCAGGAGAGGGTGGTATTAGGAGGGAAAAATTTAAAATTAATGAGTCTGTCCCCAAAAGCGCTCCCGGGCCCCATCGTAGGATAACCAGGGGGGATTGTCTAATAAACCCGGAGGGGACTTAAGGGCTAAAATTTTTTTTTCAATTAGGTAATTTTTTTACATCAGGGGCCAAATTTCCTGGTTTTAACCAGTCATAGAAAAAGTCCCCAGTGAACCCCTTTCCCTTTCGGTTTTTCCCTCCACAGCACACACAAATTTGCCCTTGAGGCATTGTTTTTCCTGAACACTCCCGGGGGTTTTTTAGAGGGATACACCAATAAAGGCTTCACTTTGCCAAACACCAAATAGCATTGGCACACATAACAGAGTAAGCCTGTCTTTCAAGGCTATGTCCTGGGAGTTTCCTTTTCCCCCTGAGTAATGTGTCCCGCTTGGGGTTTTTTCCAAAACAGGCCTGTTTCGTCAAAAATTAAACCCCTTGTTAAGGTTTCAGTCCCTTTACTGTCTTGTACTTTCCCTTTAAGCCTTCACATATTTTTCAGCCCTTTTTTGGTCCGAAATGGCAGCCTCACCTGCCTTATCACACTATGAATGCCACTAGGCTTCTTAAATCTCTCAAACCAACCTTTGCGGGCCCTTTAAAATTCACTCACATCACTAGTTGCTGGCATTTTTTTAATTAAATCATCATGCAATTTCCCTAGCCTTTTCACATATGATCGCTTGAGAGATGCTGTCTCCTGCTATCTGTTTCTCGTTTATCCACACCAAATAACAGTCTCTAAAACACTTGAGTACTTGCGATCTCAGTTTCGAAAACATAGTTGCCCCTTTGGCAAGAACAGCTTCCTTGATTGCCGTTTTCTGCGGGTAGGTTAAAATGTAGTTAGAGTGTTCAGCAGAAGTTTGTGGTTACAGGAAAGTGGGTGCAGGAGGGAAGAGGAGCGATTGGTGGAATGATGATGTAAAGAGAGTGTAAGGGAGAAAAAGTTAGCATATGAGAAGTTTTTACAAAGTAGAAGTGATGCAAGGAGGGAAGAGTATATGGAGAAAAAGAGAGAAGTTAAGAGAGTGGTGAAGCAATGTAAAAGAGAGCAAATGAGAGAGTGGGTGAGATGTTATAAACAAATTTTGTTGAAAATAAGAAAAAGTTTTGGAGTGAGATTAAAAGTTAAGAAAGCCTAGAGAACAAATGGATTTGTCAGTTAAAAATAGGAGAGGAGAGTTATTAAATGGAGAGTTAGAGGTATTGGGAAGATGGAAGGAATATTTTGAGGAATTGTTAAATGTTTTGAAGATAGGGGAAGCTGTGATTTCGTGTATAGGGCAAGGAGGAATAAAAATCTTGTAGGAGTGAGGAAGAGCCAGTTGTGAGTGTGGGGGAAGTTCGTGAGGCAGTAGGTAAAATGAAAGGGGGTAAGGCCCGCGGGATTGATGGGATAAAGATAGAAATGTTAAAAGCAGGTGGGGATATAGTTTTGGAGTGGTTGGTGCAATTATTAAAAAATGTATGGAAGGGGTAAGGTACTAGGGATTGGCCAGAGAGCATGCATTAGTTCCTTTGTATAAAGGCAAAGGGGATAAAAGAGAGTGCAAAAATTATAGGGGGATAAATCTGTTGAGTGTACCTGGTAAAGTGTATGGTAGAGTTATAATTGAAAGAATTAGAGTAAGAGGAGAATTAGGATAGCAGATGAACAAGGAGGCTTTAAAAGGTAGGGGGTGTGTGGACCAGGTGTTTAAAAGTGAAACTATAAGTGAACAGTATTTTTGAAAAAGGCTAAAGAGGTCTTTGTGGCATTTTTTGGAATTTGGAAAAGGCGTATGACAGGGTGGATAGGGGGGAATGTGGCAGATGTTGCAAGTGTATGGTGTAGGAGGTAGGTTACTGAAAGCAGTGAAGAGTTTTTACGAGGATAGTGAGGCTCAAGTTAGAGTATGTAGGAAAGAGGAAATTTTTTCCCAGAAAAAGTAGGCCTTAGACAAGGATGTGTGATGTCACCGTGGTTGTTTAATATTTTTATAGATGGGTTGTAAGAGAAGTAAATGCGGGGGCCCTTGGGCAAGAGGCGTGGAGTTAAAAGATAAAAGAATCACAAAACAAAGTGGGAGTTGTCACAGCTGCTCTTTGCTGATGACACTGTGCTCTTGGGAGATTCTGAAGAGAAGTTGCAGAGATTGGGGATAAAATTTGGTTTAGGGTGTGCAAAAGAAGAAAATTAAAGGTGAATACAGGAAAGAGTAAGGTTATGAGGATAAAAAAAAGGGATTAGGTGATGAAAGATTGAATATCAGATTGGAGGGAGAGAGTATGGAGGAGGTGAACGTATTCAGATATTTGGGGTGGACGTGTCAGCGGATGGGTCTATGAAAGATGAGGGAATCATAGAATTGATGGGGGAAAAAAAGAGTGAGTGGTGCACTTAGGAGTCTGTGGAGACAAAGAACTTTGTCCTTGGAGGCAAAGAGGGGAATGTATGAGAGTATAGTTTTTACCAACGCTCTTATTGGGTGTGAAGCGTGGGTGATGAATGTTGCAGCGAGGAGAAGGCTGGAGGGCAGTGGAGTTCATGTCTGAGGGCAATGTGTGTGTGAATATAATGCAGAGAATTCGTAGTTTGGAAGTTAGGAGGAGGTGCAGGATTACCAAAACTGTTGTCCAGAGGGCTGAGGAAGGGTTGTTGAGGTGGTTCGGACATGTAGAGAGAATGGAGCGAAAACAGAATGACTTCAAGAGTGTATCAGTCTGTAGTGGAAGGAAGGCGGGGTAAGGGGGGCGGCCTAGGAAGGGTTGGAGGGAGGGGTAAAGGAGGTTTTGTGTGCCCAGGGGCTTGGACTTCCGCAGGCTGCGTGAGCGTGTTTGATAGGAGTGAATGGAGACAAATGGTTTTTTATACTTGACGGCTGTTGGAGTGTGAGCAAAGTAACATTTATGAAGGGATTCAGGGAAAACCGGCAGGCGGACTTGAGTCTGGAGATGGGAGTACAGTGCCTGCACTCTGAAAGGAGGGGTGTTAATTGCAGTTTAAAAACTGTAGTGTTAAAACACCCTTCTGGCAAGACAGTGATGGAGTGAATGATGGTGAAAGTTTTTCTTTTTCGGGCCACCCTGCCTTGGTGGGAATCGGGCCGGTGGATAATAAAAAAAATAAAAAAATTAGCGATGGTTGATTGGGGTTTATTTTAACAACCTGACCAGCTCAGAGATACGCACTCCACTTTCATATTTATCAATGTTTTCTTTCTTCATCTCCACAGTAATTCTCACCCTTTTTGCTGTAGGGTTGGCACTAGAAGCTTTCTTGGGGTCCATGGGGGACTTATTTTGCAGGTGCAATCACTAAAAAGGCTGTGATAATATGAAATGTTCCAGTTGTATGTTTGGAAGCGACCGCTGTGGCTGGCTGGCTTTTAAACACTGGCACCAAAGGGACAAGTGAGGCGCGCTCAGGCCAAAGTTTGGGCGTGTATGGTAGGAACGAAAACGCTGGTCGGTTTTTAAGCGCTAGTCGAGGCAAAATTTTTGCGTTTAAATGAATCGCTAGTCAGATTTATCGTTTTAAACCCATGCAATCGCTGGTTGAGGGTCCACTGTATTAATAACATAGAAACATGGGCTTTTACTCTAGAACGAATAAAATATGTCATTAAGTATGTCACAACTGTTGTTGTGTTGGTGTTGTTGGGTGTATAAGGGCCACTGAGACATAAGACTTACATAGTGGCAGTGGAGGTGGTAGTTGAGACAGAGACGGCGGTGGGTTTTCAGTTGCCTATATCACACCAACAACATTGGAGGAGTTAGGATTGTGCTGTCTTTTTTCATCGATTAATTGCCTAACTTCTTGCTACACTGTTAATGCTACACTTTATCCTGGCTAGCACTATAGCCTTTATCGACTCATGGTGTTTTAGTATCATACATATCTAGAATCACTGAAGAAGGGACATTTTTCCCCTCTCTTCCTCCTCCACTTTGGTACTCTGCTACGGGGTTCCTTCTTGAAATTTTACAGTCTCTCACCTTCTTTACCAAAGGTCTGGCACTAGTACAATATTTTATGATGTTTTCATGTGTTTTATGATTGTTCATGGTTCAATTTTAAATTAGGCCTAATAAAAATACTAATGTGCATTTACAATGCTAAACATAAATTTTCACTGCAAAAGAAAAAAGAAGTCCCACTGGGGGATTTTATTTACTTTCGTAAA
>NW_026481695.1:0-10314 GCF_026875155.1 Cherax quadricarinatus
AAGGGAAAGACTTTTTTAACTGTATGGGCTGAGGGAGGTCATCTACGGTACATCGAGGTGCCTCTACCAGATTTCCCCAGGTCTCAGATGTGAAGACACATGGGGGCACTGTCTGCTGATTACGGCACGTCTTGTCCAGTTGGTGTCTGTCGTAAGAAGAGCGAGCTGGTCTCCCTTCCAGACCCTCGTCTCTTTGTTCAAACTTGGGCTGCCAGTTCTCTTTAGCTAACTTATCCTAGTGTTTGCCTACATTATCGGCCTATTACTACCTATGTTAAGGTCTTAGGTCTACTTTATCATTATGTACAGATGCCTTAGTAAACCTAATATTAGTGTACTACCAGTAAAACTACCTACTCCTTCCCTGAAGAGTAAATCTATTAATTAAATAAGCTTACCAACAACCGCCAACCAGAGAATGCCTTGTTTGGGAGGGTTTAAGGGCTGCCCGGCTCAGCCGACCAGACGGCCATGCTGGATCTGAGCTGTGGAACTATTTGGACCAAATAAATTTCCACACAGGGTCATGAATTGACATATATACAAAACCTTGCATATATATAAATTGTACATATAAATGACATCTGACAAAAATTCAATACACCTGAACATGAAATATACAAAGAAGTTATATCAGTTAAATCCCATCCTTCACATTAATCAAAAAACCAAAACCTAACATCATAATCTTACTAGAAAATCTACATACTTATCCCTAACAATACAGCTGTACATATACCAACATACAAATAAACAGAAAAAGAATACAGCTTAGAACACAATAACTGAAGCTCTATACTGTTACACCCATATACAAATCTCAGACACAAATGGACTACGTCACTAAACTGTCTAGATATGTCTGTATACCATACAGACTAAAACTTAACATCAAGAACTTGCATTAACACCAAAACCCGGGTATAGGGTACAGACCATAATTAAAACTTAAAAAGAATCAATCAGCATATATAAAGTATTACATAACGTCTGACCCATGACAAAGGCTCAATACAATAGAAAGGGATATATATTTATATATATTATTACAACCTAGGATTTCAAAGGCCTGTTATCCCAGGTGTAATGGGAGCAAAAGAAACACAGCAGAAAAAGTTTAGACTTATATTATCCTTCACCAATTTAGAACAGCAATATGTACACTATGTACAGTAATAAGTATAGTGCACGTCACGGTAAGCAAGGCAGAAATAGAAGCCACAAGATGCAGACCGTGCTCAACCAGCTCTAGAAGGGGGAATGACAAGGGCAGACAGGAGAGCGGTACCCACATAACCTCTTGCGATTGCCAAACCATCTTCTTATTGGCTAGAACCGGGTCACTTAAGTTGAACGACGGGCCCCATCATCAACTCTTAGCAACCTGGTTCGCTGGTTGGGGGAGATAGCCTGTAAATGAGGGTGTGTACGGTGCGCCGAATAAAGGTTACTACCTTTGCATGCCACACCCCCACCCCGAGAAGGCTCAGGATTAGGCTGCCACCTCCCAGTGGTAACCGTGCCGCCATGGCACAAAATAATGGGACCGCCTTTCCTCTCCACGATCCAACTCTTTGATAGAGCTCAGCTTTTCTCGTGACCAAAAGCCAAACCCTAAACTTAGAGTGAGACAGCGGTCAGACAGGCTAGCATAGGTCCAAGATACAGGCGGACGGTAGCCCGCATCCCCTCACTAAAAAAAACCCCCACAGCAGGGGATAAAAAAAAAGCATGAAAAGGGGTTACCACAAATAACATCCTAACCTAAATAAAATATTATACTCTAGATAAAGAGTCTGCCAATATTTTCTTTGCCAGCAATATATTTAAAAATAAATATTGTAGGGCTGCAGCCTTAGCGTCCCAGCGCATAAGCCTTGTGTTGTGGTTCTTCATGGCTTGGAGATATACTAGAGGATTGTGATCACTGTAGACGGTGACCACCTGCGATGTCGGCCCACAAAAACATCGAAATGCTCCAAAGCCAGTACCAGCGGAGGGTTTTCTTTTCAATGGTAGAATAAGCCCTCTGATGCGGCTGGAACTTGGCTGAAAAGTATGCTACAGGCTGCAACTCCTTGTTCCCGATTTGTAATAGTACTGCCCCAACCCCAGATCACAAGCATCAACCTGTAATGAAAAAGGTTTGGAGAAGTCTGGAGACAAGAGAATGGGTGCAGTGCACAATAATCTTTTTGCTTTATTAAAAGCAGTGTTACAGTCTGACGTCCAATTAAAGGGAACTTTATGACTGGTAAGAGAGGTAAGAGGGGCTACAATATCTGAGAAATTCTTACAGAATCTTCTGTAAAATCCTATCATGCCTAGGAAACGTTGAAGAGATTTCCTATCATGAGGAACTGGATAATCTTTAATAGAAAGAACTTTAGCAAGTTTAGGTGCAACTTTACCACTACCTGTAATTCCCTGGAACGCAGGAGGGAGAGATACATGATTATATACACCTGGAAAATCCTAGAGGGACTAGTACCGAACTTGCACACGAAAATCACTCACTACGAAAGCAAAAGACTTGGCAGACGATGCACCATCCCCCCAATGAAAAGCAGGGGTGTCACTAGCACGTTAAGAGACCATACAATAAGTGTCAGGGGCCCGAGACTGTTCAACTGCCTCCCAGCACACATAAGGGGGATTACCAACAGACCCCTGGCAGTCTTCAAGCTGCACTGGACAAGCCACCCTAAAGTCAGTTCCTGATCAGCCGGGCTTTTGGGCTCGTACGTTGGGTTTTTGCGTGCACCCAGCAGCAACAGCCTGGTTGATCAGGCGCTGACCCACCGGGAGGCCTGGTCAACAGACGGCCGCGGGGGCATTGACCCCGAAACTCTCTCCAGGTAAACCCCAGGTACCTACTTCAGGGCCCTAGAAAAGTGACAGTGGCCTGGCCAAAGGAAGATTTAGTTTAAATTAACTGTTAAAAATGGGAACTCTTAAAGGTCTAAAAAAGGGCCTTAAGTCTAAGTAGGTGTTGATCCCAAGTATCAGAACCACAACAATATCATCTAGGTACGCTGCCGTGCCTTCAAGTCCTTTAATAGCCTGATGGATAAGTTTCGGGAATGAAGAGGGGAATTTTTCATTCCGAAGGGTGTAACTGTGTATTGATAATGACCTCCTGGAATTACGAAGGCAGAGATTTCCTTCGCCTTATCTGTCAAAGGTACCTGATAGTAGCCTTTGAGGAGATCTAATTTGGGACACAAAAGTAGCCTTACCCACAAAGTCAATTACGTAAATCCAGACGAGGAAGAGGGTAAGCATCTGTAATTGTGACCTCTTTCACTTTACGGTAGTCTGTACACATACAAAACCCTCCATCAGCCTTCTTCACAAGGATGCACGGTGAAGCCCATGGACTAGACGACTCCTCCACTAAACCATACTTTAAACAAAAATTCTACTTCCTGCTGAAGTAGCCTTTGCTTTTCAGGATTAGCTCTGTAGGGGGAGGGGTTTAAATTTGGGTTTTAAAGAGTTTCCCACATCTACATCATGGTAACCTAACGTACATTTTTTCGGCACATCCGAAAAAATATTAGGATATGACTGTAGAAGCTCAGTTAAATTTGTTGCTTGCGTTTCAGATAATCTCTCCATTAAAGGGCTAGGATCCTTGAGGACAGAATTTGAAAGTTTAATATTAATTTCAGAGATAGAGTGCAAGAGTCAGGGGTCGTCCCCCAGAGGTAGAGGACAGAAGTCATTACTGGGACTTTATTTTGGTGTATGGAAGTACTTTAACTGATTAATTGGTAAGTTTTAGATTTTGAGGTCTTATCAATGGGAGCTACCACATAATTTACATCAGATAATCAAACTTACAATCTGCATAGGTCCCGTAAATCTAGCTTTCAAGGTGTGGCCAGGTATAGGTTCCTGCACCAACCCCTTTGGTCTCCTGGATGGAAGGAGCGGAATTGTGCACTTCTGTCATACCTCTGTTTCATCTTACTTTGAGCTGTCTTTAGTTACCCTTTGGGCTAACTCACGTGCCACCTGCAACCTTGAAGAGGGGTTGTAGAGTGCTGAGCTTACGTTTCTCCCATCCATCCTTTTTTTGAGCACCCGAAGAGGACCTCGTACATTGTGCCCAAGATCAGCTCAAAAGGACTATACCCGTAGACTCTTGAAACTTTTTCTCGTACTGAGAACAGCAACAACGGCAGTGATTCATCCCAGTCTGTGGGGAAGTGCATGCAAAAACTTCTCATCATTGTTTTTAATGTCTGGTGGAATCTTTCCAAGGCGCCTTGGGACTGAGGATGATAGGCATTGGATAAGTTGTGGTTATCCCTAACCTATTTAAATACTTCCCTAAATGCTTTGGCAGTGAAGTTAGTACCTTGATCACTTTGAATAGTTTTAGGAATGCCAAAACAAGAAATGAATTTTTTTTAAAGTTTTTGAGAATAGCTTTAGTATTAATACACGCATGGGAATTGCTTCAGGATATCTGGTTACTTTATCCATAATAGTAAATAAATATTGATTTCCAGACTTTGACCTAGGTAGTGGACCTACACAATCTATAATTATTTCCTGCAAAAGGTTCTCCATCAGCAGGTATAGGTTGGAGAGGTGCAGGTTTAATGGAATGTCCAGGTTTTCCAATTTTGCTGACATTCTCGGGCAACTCCTAATATGATTCTTCACATCTTTCTTTAATTTTGGCCAATAAAATTCTTTTGTGATTCTATACAAGGTTTTTTGTAATTTCCTAGTGACCTCCTAATGACGTATTATGAGCTATATTTAATATTTGAGGTCTATACTTCGTTGGAACCACTAACCTGTCATACAATTGCCGGCCCCTATCTCCTTACCAGTCTCAGTGCAGATCAAATAATCGTTTTTAACTTCATACTTGACCGGATGACCCAAAGAGGATTTACCCATGGCCCGCCTCAAAAGCGAATTTTAAAGAAGGGTCCTTTCGTTGTTCCTCCCGGAAGGACAGTCCCTCGGGCATGGAACAGAGACATCTGGCAATCCCGCAACCCGGAATAGGAAGGCTTGATCGGGGTCTGTTCACTTGATCTACGAGGCTTGGCCAGTTTTCCTCGTAAAACATGGGCTATTCCGAGATCGGAGTCGTCCAAGGGTAGGTCAACATTCTCTCCAGACAACCCTTGGGATGTTGCCCGAGTTATGGCCAACACCGGAGAAGAATTAATCATTATAGGTTCAGGACACGAACTAACAGTAGTAATGTTATTACCCAGTAATAACATGCATTTTTCATGGGAAATCCTTTTGAGACACCTACAGTCAAGTACCCAGTGTAATATTTGCACTGTACATAAAATTTTTTGCAAAGGAAAAAGAATATATGCTCCTCCAAAAAGCTTCCAAAAAAACTGAGGAATTCAAAGAAGTATTCTCTGAAAGGGGTAATATTCCTTCTCTGGGCAAGTGAGCAATATGCTCCAGTATCTCTAAAGGTATTTACTTTAAATTGGTTCTGAGTTTTCCTGAAGGGAATAAAAACTTTCGCAATAATAAGGGGCCATACCTTTTTCTTTCTTCTCTAGGGACATGTTACTAGGGATATTGAGATTTTTCCCCCTGGGTTGAGGTTTTTGGGGGCAGTTGGGAAATGATGTGACCTACTTTATTACCTGAAGCAGACGACAGGCTTGCCCTTTACTCCCTGATGACTTGCAAGTGGTGTCGTTCTGGCGGGTGCCTCTCTGGATATTGTTGTCGAGATGCTCCATAGTAGTTTGCCTCTCCGCAGGGGACCATATGCTGAGAAGGTGGCTCACCAGTGACTTAGTTGGATGCGTAGCGCTCTCCCTCCGGCTGGCACTTCATTCTCCAATGTTGTCGATCTCTGCTCACGCCAGACTGTTGAAAAGAGAGACGGGGCCCCTTCGGGCAAGGAGCGGTTCGTTTCGAAGGTATCACCCACCTGGCTGCCTCCAATGCAGTGGTTAAGTCACGATCCTGCAGAAAGACACGAACCTCGTGTCCCACAGACTCCAGCAGGTTATCAAACAGAATAAGCTGCACCCGCTCCCAAAGTTAGAGACACCACTCGCTTTATACCAGCTGGTAAAAGCTTTGGTTTGCTGTCTCACAAAGTCCACCCGGGATTGACCAAGCTGCCGCCTGTTCAATTTGAAGGTCTTACGATATTTAGCTGGGATACATGTATATGCTCCCAAACTGTGGTCTTCACTATTTGATAATCAGAGAATTCCCGAGTCAGTTATACCGACGTAAATTCCTGTGCCTTACCCAATAATGCTGTATGAACCAACGCTGCCCAGTGCTGTTCCGGCCACCTCAAGGCTCGAGCCTGATTTTCGAAGCTTCCGAAAAATTGCTCTGGTTCGGCCTCATTGAAGCGGGGAACAAGCTGTACTGCTTTTTGTAAACTGAAATCGTTTACAGAATGCGAAAACTGCCTCCTTTCCTTTCCCTATCAAATTCTTCCCTTGCGAATGCTCTTTTTCCCTAGTTTGCTCCAGCGTGATTTTTGCCAGCTCAAGTGCCAAGGACGCTGATCTCCCCCGAGACAACCCAGCTGCACTATACTGACCATCTTGCTCCGTAGGTGTATCATTTTCCTCATGCGAGAACATAGGAGTTTTTTTTTCCCTAGCTCCCGTAGAGGGAGGAGTCTGATGTGTCATCTCTTCTTCAATAAGTTTGTCAGCAATAAGTGAACGCAGTTGCGCAGCTGTAAGAGTGCGTTTATAGGGAATGCCAATGGAACGAGCAATTTGCCAACAACGCTGTAGGGACAATTTAGGTAGGTTATGCAAAGTATATGCCGAAACCCGGGGTTCTGACTCGTCTAGGTGGCATAAGTTATTCGCTATGCACAGTACGATTGCAGAATACCCCAACGTAACACGTTAATTTGCAGAACACTCTTAGCTATGCACAGTACGATTGCAGAATACGCATACAAGCAAAGCTGACTGCAAAATTCTCCACAACTGACACGCAAAATTTGTAAAGCAATGCCAGACAGCAAGCTGCACAATGTTCCTGCTACGAGCTTCACCTTAAGCTCAACCGCTTCTCTAAGTACAGCTCCAGCTCTCGGACAGGCTACCCATATTACAACCTAGGATTTCAAAGGCCTGTTATCCCAGGTGTAATGGGAGCAAAAGAAACACAGCAGAAAAAGTTTAGACTTATATTATCCTTCACCAATTTAGAACAGCAATATGTACACTATGTACAGTAATAAGTATAGTGCACGTCACGGTAAGCAAGGCAGAAATAGAAGCCACAAGATAGCAGACCGTGCTCAACCAGCTCTAGAATGGGAATGACAAGGGCAGACAGGAGAGCGGTACCCACATAACCTCTGCGATTGCCAAAACCATCTTCTTATTGGCTAAAACCTGGTCACTAGTTGAACGACGGGGCCCCATCATCAACTCTTAGCAACCTGGTTCGCTGGTTGGGGGAGATAGCCTGTAAATGAGGGTGTGTACGTGCGCCGAATAAAGGTTACGTACTCTTTGCATGCCACATATATACACACACACACCCACACCCACACCCACACACACACACCCACACGTACACACAAAAATTTTCACAAAATCACATTAATCAGATGCACTGTATGCACAATGCAAAACAGTATACAAGTATAACTCATCGTGCAAAAACCCAGCACGTAACATAAATACAAACTAAAACACACTTCATGTCGCAAAGAACTTATTTCTCAAGAATCATGTTATACAAGACTGATACACATCATAATTATACATAAAAAAAATCTACTATATTATACCTACATTCTGAAAAGTGTTATATCTAACATAACGAGACCTTGAGCTCTACATCCACACTTGGATGCCATAAAGTCTCAAGAAAACCAGGAAACCATTCCAAACCCACATTCACAACACTCCACGACCCCCCCCCCCCAGGGAGGCGAGCACGCTGTTTACCCCGACTCCCTCCAACCTATGAAAACCCCCTTTACTCACTCATTTCCAAACACAGATTTTTCGAGAATCCCTAACGTTAGCTTCTTACCCCTCTGAGAAAGCCTGATCCCCCCTCCTCCCATACAAATCTCTGTTACGACACCTCGTACGATAGAACGTTTCCGCAAGAACCTTCCTTCACTCTTCACAATCCCCTCTCCCCCTCATCACCCACGACATATATATATAATCTACCATGATATAATCTAAAGCTCTTATGACACCCTCGTCTAACCCACCCATATCTAGAAATTAGAGCACGCAAAAACCCAACACCCCACGGCCCCCCACCCTCTGTACCAACCTACTTAACCATCACCTACCTCCTCTAGCCCTTCACAAAAGTAAAAATACATGGAACGCGTCTCATCCCCCCACGATACCACACCCCCCCACCCTCTACAACCTGTCTGTTTCGTAATATCTCACCAGACGGAAGGATCCCATGCGAAAACGAACACACACCTCACGCGCCCGAGGGTTTAACTTCATTTTACTAAATCTAACCAAATACTCTTCCACGCATACATGGGAAAAAAACCCCCAAATGGGACAACGCACCTACCTACAAGTAACCTACACAAAACCCTTATACGAATCTTTCTCAGTTCCCTAACCAACATAAAAGCCCTCAAAAACTATTTCACATTCCCTCAACTCCATTCTCGAATACCACCTACCCAGCCTTCGTGTATCCTCCAAAACGCCCCGCGTTTACACCTCACCAACACTTCCCATTAATAAACACACATTTTAGCCCTCCGTCTCAAATCAACAACCCCAACCCACCCTGACTTACAGTAACATTACAACTTCCCTCCGTAACCAATCACAACGTGAACCCCACAAAATTTGTACACCCGTCTTAGTATCCCGCAATCGCTGTCCCTGTAATTGGGAACAAAAGCTGAACATGCCAAACCTTACTATACAATAAAATGTTCACGACTATCACCTCGCTGTATCAGAGTTAGGTGCTGGGTCTCAGAACACCTAGACACCCCACTTCCTTTCCAATAACCTATCCGAGTTTTCCTCCCGCCCGCAACCATTCAACCTATAATAATACCACAAATTTTAAAGACACCGCCCATTCTTTAACAACATTACATCTCCCCCCCCAAACCCCCCACCAAGAACCCAACCCCATGCACCTTGACTTTGCACTATTTACCTGCATACCCGGGCACTTTCCAAATAATTGCACCACCTCGCCCAAACACTCCCTTGACATCCCTTCATGAATGAGAACATTTGTGTCGTCAACATATCCAATTAACCCCGGCCAGCCCTCCCACCCCCCACACTTCCCTCACATGGGGTACATAAGCTACGGTCAACCATTTTAAAAGGGTCCTGGAAACACGCAAACAATATTTGGGAAAATGGGCATCCCCGTCTAAGGTCTCTTCCCCATTGCAATTTCCTCTCCCATACACCCATTAATCTGTATCCTCATTTTCGCCCCCTTGTACAACGTATTTACCCAGTCAACTATTTCCTCCCCAAAACCCTGTCTCCCCAAGTATAACCTGCAAAGCTCCCCTTTCCACCTATCATATGCTCCCTGCCAAACTAGAAACCAACAAAGCCGCCCCTCCACCCCCACCCTTAGCTTCCACAAAACTTCTCAGTATCCCATGCCTTCAATCATCGACCTTCCCGCAACCCAACTGAGATTTTGACACCACCCTCTCCACAACACATTTGAACCTATTACCCCAAAATTTTTTTCAAACACCTTATAGTCTGCCCCCAATCCGTTTATATGGGTCGGTACCTCCCGAAGGGGGGCTGCCCCTTGACCTTCGGACCAACAATACAACTGCTGTTTCCTGCTTCTCCCCCAACTTACCCTTCTCCTTCATACTATTAAATAACCTAACTATAAATTCCTTTATCAACGCCCAATGTTGTAAATAAAATTCTAAACCCGGGAGACCGTCAATACCGGGAGCTTTCCCCTTCCTCCATTCCCCTTAACGCATTCTCTATTTCTTCTGCCGTAATAGTCCCCCTAAAGCCTTTCGATCACAAATTTTTCCCAAATTACACGTCACATACGTACACCCTTGTCCAAAAGCCCCGTCACCCCCCCCCCACTGTTCCAGTACTTCTCGTACCAAGCCTCCGCATACCACACATCCCCTTCGTGGTTCGTATCTCCTGCCCTACTCTATAATTCCCAACCATCTCCGTTACCTCTAAACATGGTATAAGCTGTCACGCCTGCCTTTGCTTTTGATGCCGCAAAACACACGCTGACGGCTTGTCGCCCCAAAGCACTTCCTCCCCCCCTGCCGCATCCTTAAGCTTAAACCTTTCATTT
>NW_026481698.1:0-36839 GCF_026875155.1 Cherax quadricarinatus
GTGTTCAAGACCCACCCTGTGTTGCAAGTACCAGGTGTTGCAAGTTTCCACCAGCTGTGGCAAAACCCCCATTTTTTTGGGAAAGAAACGTTGGTTAAATTTCCCCCCACGTGTTATCAATTTTAAAATAAACTGTGGAAGTTTCCCCAACCATGGGCTTCCACCACTTTGCAAAAATGGGGGAAAAAACTTTGATAAATGGTTTCAAAACTAAAAATTATAAATTGAACAGGGTTAATTTTGAATTTTACGGGGAACTTTTCGCCCCCAAATTCTTCTCGTATTTAAAAAAGGTAAACAGGTTTGGGGAACTCCCCTCTTAAGGGGAGGAAAACCCGAGGGTAAACAATTGTTGTTTTAATTTTTCAAAATATGGGGGGGAAACCATTTTTGTGGGTTTTTAAAGTTACCAAGGTCTTGCATGGCCCTTTTAGGGGAAAAAATTTTGTGGGGGGCCTAATTTTGTTTTGATTGGACTGTACTGGCGTAGGTGACGGGGGAAACCTGCCTAGCGGGGGGCCCCGAGGTGCCTGGCCTGCAAAGGGGTCCAGTAGGTGCGGGGACTGCCTAAAATGGCCATAGGGACTTGGACCTGCTAGAAAGGGGCCTGGTGACCTGGACCTGCCGCATGGCCATGGGGTACTTGGACCGCCTAGAGGGCCAGTGGGGGATTTGGGCCCCCTAGCATGGCCAGTAGTGCTTGGACCTGCCTGCAGGGCCCAGTGGGGGCCCTGGCCCTTTCCAGCAGGGGCCAGTGGGTGATTTTGGACCGCCAGCTGGTCCAGTGGGTATTTGACCTCCCTACATGGCAGTAGGTGCCCTTGGCCCTTTCCTAGCATGGTCCATAGGTGACTGGAAACCTGCCTGCAGGTCCAGTGGGTGCTTGGGCCTCCCAGCATGGCCCAGAGGTGACTTGGACCTGCCTAGCTGGTCCAGTAGGTGATTTTGGACCTGCCTACATGGGCCAGTAGGTGCCCGGACTCCTACATGGCCAGTAGTGACTTGGCCTGCCTAGATGGTCCAGTAGTTATTTTGCTGCCTCCGGGGCCAGTATGACTTGGACTTGCCAGCAGGGGCCATAGGGACTTGGACCGCTGCATGGCCGTGGGCCCTTTGGACGGCCAGCATGGTCCAGTATGACCTGCCCTGCCTAGCAGGGGCCAGTAGGTGACTTGGCCCTGCTAGCTGGCCCCTGGGTGATTGGACCTCCTACATGGCCGTAGGTACTGGACCTCTACATGGCCAGTGGTGCCCTGGCCCGCCAGATGGGCCAGTGGGTACTTGGACCTGCCACATGGCCAGTGGTACTTGGACTGCAAAGGGGCAGTGGTGACTTGGCCCTCCCAGCAGGGGGCCAGTAGGTGCCCGGGGACCTGCAGCAGGGGCCGTAGGTGCCCTGGCCCGCTAATGGCATGGGTGACCACCTGCCTAGCAGGGTCCAGTAGGTGACGGGCCCGCCTACATGGTCCAGTGGGTGATGGACCTGTAGATGGCCGTAGGTGACCTGGACCTGCCTAGCATGGCCCCAGTGGGGGCTTGGACCCCTAGAAGGGGCCAGTGGGGGATGGACCTGCCTAGCATGGCCCCTTAGGTGACCGGGACCTGCCTAGCATGGCCCAGTGGGTCCCTGGACCTCCTGCAGGGGCCAGAGGTGCCCTGGGACTCCTAGAGGCCAGTAGGTACCTGGACCTGCCTCATGGTCCAGTAGGTGACGGCCTCCCTAGCATGGTCCAGTGGGACGGACCTGCCTAGCTGCCGTAGGTGATTTTGGACCGCTAGCATGGCCGTGGTGCCCTTGGACCCCCTAGCTGGTCCAGTAGGTGACTTGGACCTCCCACAGGGCCAGTGGTACTTGGCCCTCCCAGCATGGCCATGGTGACTGGGACCGGGGGGGTGTGGTGGGGGGGGGGGGGGGGGGCCCCGGGCCCCTCCTGTAGAGGGGCCAGTAGGCGTTTTTGGACCTGCCTACATGGTCCAGTAGGTGATTTGGCCTCCTAGCATGGCCCCAGGTGCTTGGACTGCCTAGCAGGGGCCATAGGTGCCCGGGACCTGCCTAGCATGGTCCGGGGTGCCTGGACCCCCAAAATTGTCCATGGGTGACCTGGACCCCCTAAGGGCCATAGGTGACCTGGACGCCTAGCTGGTCATAGGTGCCCCGGACCTCCTAGATGGGCCATAGGTGACCTGGACCTGCCTAGATGGCCCCCAGTAGGTGACCGGACCTGCCTAGCAGGGGCCAGTAGGGACCTGGACCTCCTAGCATGGCCGTGGTGACCTGGACCTCCTGCGGGGCCGTGGGTGACCGGACCTCCCTAGCATGGCCCAGTAGGTGCCCTGGACCTGCCTAGCAGGTCCAGTAGGTCCCTGGACCTGCCAGCAGGTCCAGTGGGGTGACCTGGACCTGCTAGCGGGCCAGTGGTGACCTGCCGCCTAGCAGGTCCCAGTAGGTGGACCGGCCCTGCCTACGGGGCCATTAGGTGACCTGGACTCCCCTAGCATGGTCCAGTAGGTGACCTGGACCTCCTAGCATGGCCGTAGGTGACCTGGACCTGCCACATGGCCAGTAGGTGACCGGGACCTGCCTAGCATGGGCCTAGGCGACTTTATAATTTACACATATTTTACTTGTATGAAAACGTGTAACGTTTTTATTATACCGAATAAACTTACATCGGGAAACTCGGGAAACAATGACTTGTAATTACACAGACCCTAGGTCAAGCTGGAGAGAGAGGGGGGGGGGGAGGTCACGGAGAGGTCCCCGGGAAAGGTGGGGTGGGGCAGGAGGGATCACTAACAGGGGCCTACCTCATTTCTCCACTTTTTTGTATTCTTTATAAGAACTACTAATTTTGGGTTTATAGTAGTGTAGTAGTGTAGTAGTAGTAGAAAGGGTAGTATTAGTAGTAATAAAAATATTTTTTAAATATAAAATAAAAAAATAAAATAAAGTCTTGAATATTAAAGGTAACAGTACTGACGGGTTTTGTATATCATGTGAAGCTTCAGTTCATTTTTTTTTTTCCAGCCCATGAAGCGAGCCTTCTCCACTAGGAATGACCACCTCAAAACTTTTTCCAAGGTTGTTGGATGATTACATCATTTTTTGTTTCTTATACTGCTGTCTCATTGTACTGAAGAAACCTACTGGTGGGTTTAAACTTTTCACATAAAGCTCCCCACGTTTGCACATTGTCTTAATTTTCCTTGCTGTATTTTATACGTTTTTTCCAACTCCCCTAATTGCAGGAGGGGAATAATTGGAGAGTAAAGTAAATTATCTAGGCACAGTTACATATAAGTAAAATTTTAAACAGAATCATACGAATTCCCCTACCAGGGCTTTATAGTTCTCGGGGGCGTGAAAAAAACAATCTTGGGGGTGTTTAGGGGACCCCAAACCTTGTTTGGGGAGTGATGTAAACTTCTATGGGACGAAATTCAAAGGTATTAATACGAAAAGTTGTGCTAAGGGGGAATTTTTAACTTTGAAAAAAATTTGAGGGAGCAATTTTGCAGGAATTTGGAGTCAAGTGACTTTCTTGATACGATTCAGGATTTTTTTTTAAAAAACATTTTTGTGAAGACCCAACAAGAAATAACCTGCTTGACTTGGTTCTTGCCAGCGGGGAACCAAATTTTAAATAACCCTTGGGGTTAAATGAGAGCTTGGGGAAAGCGATCACAAATCACTCAGTTTTAATATATAGGGAATTACCCTAAAAAGGGCAATCAAGTTTTGCCCCCGATTCTGCGACTGTTTTCATAGGACTGAGAAATTTTCCGGGGGGGCGAACTGGAATGACCTGACAAGGGGCGGGTAGGTGGGGATGGTTCCGATAACGTTTTCCGGCATAGTTCTAGCCACTCAACAACTTATGTTCCAAAATGGGAAACAATCAAAAAAAATATCTGGATGGATGAAAGGCATTTAAAAATTAATATGTTCATTTAAACAGAAAAAAAAGGAAATTAGAAAAGCAAAAAAATTATGGGTTAAAGTTCAAGAAAAATCGAAGACTCCCCCAAAAGGTTTCTTTCAGGTATACAAAAGTAAGATCAGGGACAAGATAGGCCCACTCAAAAGTTCCCGGGTCAGCTCAAGACAGGATAAAAAAATGTGTAGAATTTTTAACACATCTTCCTCTCGTTTTTACACAGAAGTTTCTAGCGAATTCCGAAATAATAATTATGTAAACAGGATGAAATAAACTATGCACAGTCAATGGGGCCTACAAAACTTTAAGAAGGGTAGAAAAGGGCTTTTGGAGAAAGGGGAAGAGAGAGAGGGAAATTTAGTAGCGCCCATGAAGAGCGGACCGGGAGCTGTGCCCCGTTTCCGCACCATGGGTGAGGGGGAAATTTGCACTAAGGCGTCAGAAAGCCTGCAAAGGCTACTTATCTCCCGTGAAAAACCGGGAGTCAGGCGGGGAAGGTACCATGATTGGGGGAGAAACAGACTCTCACTCCCTGGACCAAAGGGGCCTTAAGTGTGGAGGAGGGGCCAAGTGTGGGGGAAGGGCTCAAGTGTCAGTGTGGCGAAGGCGCGTAAGTGTGATGGTGGGTGAAGTCGTCAAGTGCAAGTGTGGGTGAAGGTGCGTCAAGGGCAAGGGGGTGAAGGTGCGTCAAGTGTCGTGTGTGGGAAATTTACTCTTTTAAAGTCTTAAGGACTAAAAATAATTTAAGCCAGACTGCACAATTCTTTGGGCGACCCAACTCTGTGGGAAATTTCCCCGGGTAATCAGTTTCAGTGCTTTTTGCATTTAGGTCACTGTAAAAATTGTTAAACTATTTGATACAGCAGTCAGTAAAGATTATTAACAATAAATAACAATTAATACATTTAATAACATAAGAAAGGGCATGGACGGTAAAGTCGTTGGGAAAACAACGCAAAACGATGTTAAGTAAATAGAGGGACTTCCTGGGGGTGTCATTTTTTTAAAACGTACTTGGGAAACTGACTTGCATAATGTAGTGACAATAATTTTGGGAAATGGTGGGGAAGTGGTTGGGGGTGGGGTGGTGGGGTGGGGTGCGGGGACAGTTTTTAGTGAATTTTTATGGAGTTGTGGGAGGGGAGTGGGGGAGGGATGGAGGGGAAGGGGTGCTGCCCGGTGTTACTACCACCCCCGATGACCTACTGAATGTGGGGGGGGGGGGCGTTGTGTGGGAGCCCCCCCCCTCTTCCCCCGGCCCGGCTGAGAGCAAGGGTTTGGGCCAAACTTCCCCGCGAAATAAAACAAAAGAAAGAAGTAGCACTGCACCCTGTTGGCCCCTACTGGGGAGGTCCCTTCACAAATCCAAAAAATAACAGAATATTTGCCCCAAAACCCTTTTCAACGTTACCCATGGGGAAGGGTTGCATTTATACGGGGTGACTTGGACCTGTCTAGCATGGGCCCGAGGGGACTTGGACCGCCTAGCATGGGCCATAGTATTGGCCCGCCTAGCTGGGCCCGTAGGGGACTTTGGGCCTGCCAGCATGGACCATAGGTGACTTGGGTCGCTAACATGGCCAATAGCCTGCCCCAGTGCCTTCTCTCACGAATTAAACTGGGTTTCCCGGGGGGAAGTGGTGGGAGGAAGCAGTTTTAATATCATATGTTGAAATGAGACATTTTGCAACATATTGGAATCTTTTTTCGGGAAAATTTCGCCCCATAGTCTTCTCAGTCCGAAACAAAGTGAAAGGGTAATGGGAGGGTTTTTAGGGAACACCCCCCACCTGGATCGGTGTTCAGTCCCCAATTTGGAGAATGTACAGCAAGGGGCGTAGACGTGGTTATATCTGAGGAGGTGGGCGAAGCGGAGGAGGTGAGGTTATAGTGGGACCACCACAACCATATTTGGGGAAACGTTTTTTTTGAATGAAGATTCCCTATTTGCATAAGTGTCTCATCTTCAGCTTGTCGGTTTTTCAAAACCATTATCACAATATCATAGGTAAATACGTCACACAGGGGGGTATCAGGTGTTCCACTCCAAAGTCAACCCAAACCAAATTACGACGCTGGATACTGCAAATACGTCTTTCCGGGGCTTAATACCGTCACGCTGTGGTACTTGCGCAGCCGTGTAAGACCGTCCCTTTTGGGCCCCTAAACATTGACCTTCAAGATTTTTTACTCACTTACGTCAGCAAATAAGAAAACCGTCATTAGGCACAAAACTGACGATTCTGTGCACCGATGGATCCTCGAGTTCCCCGCACCATTTAGAGTACGAAGCAACTTAAAGCCAACACCACAGGCTCTTTTTTGCCCCGTATAATCCTCGCTCGCTTTTTGTTTCCTCTGTCCCTTTCCCCGCCTTCCTCTTTCACCCTCTTCCTTTTCGTCTTCCTTTTACTCTTTCTCCCCTTCCTGTTTCACCCTCTCCCCCTGCCCTTCCGTTTCACCTCTCCCTCTGCTTCCTGTTTCACCCTCTCCCCGCCTTTTTTTTCCCGTTTTACCCTCCTCTCTGGCCTTCCTCTTTTTACCCCCTTTTCCCCTGCCTTTCCCTTTTACCCTCCCCTCTGCCTTCCTGTTTCACCCCTCTCCCCCCTGCCTTCCTGTTTTTACCCCCTTCTGCCTTCCTTTCACCCTCTCCCTTGCCTTTCCCGTTTTCACCCCCCTCCCCTGCCTTCCCTTTTTTCCCCCCCCCCTCTTCCCGTTTAAAAACCCCACCCTCGCCTTCCTGTTTCCCCCCCTCCCTCTGCCTTTCCTTTTTCACCCTCTCCCCTGCCTTCCTGTTTTACCCCCAAACCCCCTGCCTTCCTTTTCACCCCTCCCCCTGCCTTCCCCGTTTCACCTCTCCCCCTGCCTTCGTTTCCCCCCCTCCCTCGCCCCCTGTTTCACCCCCTCCTCTGCCTCCTGTTTCACCCCCTCTCTCTGCTTCCTGTTTCAACCTCCCCTCTGCCTTCCTGTTTCACCCTCTCCCCTGCCTTCCCGTTTCACCCTCCCTCTGCCCTTTCCCGTTTCACCCTTCCCTTGCCTTCCTTTTTCACCCCTTCCCTCTGCCTTCCTGTTTCCCCTCTCTCTCTGCCTTTCCTTTTTACCCTCTCCCCCTGCCTTTCCCGTTTTACCCTCTCTCCGCCTTCCTGTTTTACCTCCCCGTGCCTTCCTTTTTTCACCCTTCCCTCTGCCTTCCTTTTCACCCTCCCCCCCCTTCCTGTTTCACCCCCTCTCTCGCCTTTCCCGTTTTACCCTCTCCCTCTGCCTTCCTGTTTCACCCTCTCCCCCTGCCTTCCTGTTTCACCCTCTCCCTCTGCCTTCCCGTTTCACCCCCACCCTCTGCCCTTCCGTTTCAAAACCCCCCCCCGCCCCTTTCCCGTTTCACCCCCCCCGCCCTCTCCCCCCCCCTGTTTCACCCTCTCCCCGCCTTCCGTTTCACCCTCCTTTTTTCCTCCGCCTTCCTGTTTCACCCCCCCCTCTGCCTTCCCGTTTTTACCCCCCCTCTGCCCTTTCCGTTTCACCCCCTCCCTTGCCTTCCTGTTTCACCCTCCCCTCGCCTTCCTGTTTCCCCTCCCCGCCTTCCGTTTCAACCCCCTCCCTTGCTTCCTGTTTCACCCTCTCCCCCTGCCTTCCGTTTCACCCTCCCCTCGCCTTTTTTTCACCCTCTCCCTCTGCCCCTTCTGTTTTACCCTCTCCTCTGCTTCCCGTTTCACCCCTCCCTGCCCTTCCCGTTTTACCCCTCCCTCGCCTTCCTGTTTCACCCTTCCCTTGCCTTCCTGTTTCACCCTCTCCCCTGCCCTTCCTGTTTACCCCCTTTCCCCCTGCCTTCCTGTTTCCCCTCTCCCCTGCCTTCCTGTTTCACCCTCTCCCTGCCTTCCCCGTTTCACCCCCCCCTCTGCCTTCCTGTTTCACCCCCCCCCTCTGCCTTCCTGTTCACCCTTCCCTGCCTTCCTGTTTAACCCTCTCCCCTGCCCTTTCCCGTTCACCCTCTCCCTTGCCTTCCTGTTTCACCCCCCCTTGCCTTCCCGTTTCACCCCCTCCCCTGCCTTCCCCGTTTTACCCTCTCCCCCTCCCCCTGTTTTTAACCCCTCCCTTGCCTTCCTGTTTCACCCTCTCCCCGCCTTCCCTTTTTACCCCCCCTCTGCCTTCCTGTTTCACCCCTCCCTCTGCTTCCTGTTTCACCCCCCCCTCTGCCTTCCTGTTTCACCCTCTCCTCTGCCTTCCTGTTTCAAACCCCCCCTCCCTGCCTTCCTGTTTCACCCTTCCCTCTGCCTTCCGTTTCACCCTTCCCTTGCCTTTCCGTTTCACCCTCCCCGCCTTCCTGTTTCACCCTTCCCTCTGCCCTTTCCGTTTCACCTCTCCCCTGCCTTCCTGTTTTTTCCCCCCCCTCCCTCTGCCTTCCTGTTTCCCCCCCCCTCTGCCTTCCCCTTTTCCCCCCCCCCCCTTTTTCCCCCCTCTGCCCCTTTTTTCCCCCCCGTTTTTCCTTTGGGGGTGTCAAAACCCAGTTTTTATGTTTTATAAACTATCGCTGATTTAATAATTTTTCAAAAAAAAAACTTGGAAATTCATGATCTTAATACTTTACCCTTGTATTCATGTTTGTGTTTTTCTGCATATGTATTCTGTTTATCAATAAATGTTCACCTAGAATATAAAATATATAGGGGGTGGTGGAAGAAAATATTCAAACAGCTCCGGGGAGAACCTTGAGTTTCCCTGAGGAACGTTTATTGTCTTCTCTGAGGATGAGGATTCCCAGTCCAGCTATAGAGGTGGTACCTCCCTATATTATATATATATATATATTTTATAATATATATATATATATATATATAATATATATATATATATATATATATATTATACACACACACACTAAGATAATGTATGATAAGACTCTTGGAGGGGGGGGAGAGAGAATGTGGACCTAGTAGTGACTAGCGAAGAGGCAGGGCCAGGAGTTATGAATCGACCTCTGTAACCACAAATAGGTGAGTACACACACACACACACACACACACACACACACACACACACACACACACACACACACACACACACACACACACACACACACACACACACACACCAGCTAAGGTAACTCAAGAAGCATCCTTCCTACAAGCACAAATGGAATAAAAACGACAGGGAGATGGTGTATGCGAAGGAGTGCTTAAATTTAAGAGATATTCGCAGATCGTGACCTGCTACCCTCCAGGTGCACCCTCTAGTACTAACCTGCTACCCTCCAGGTACTACCTGCCGTACAGGTAGCAGGTAGTACCTGAACAGAGATGAACACTGAAGCTTCAGGAGGAGCGATGAACCTCGTAATACAAGCGAACGAGAGCTCAGAAGTCTATAGGGCCAAACAAGTAGTTATATTCAGTACTGTGAGAAGCAGCTGAAAGTACTGAGGCATCCAGTTGTGTTGATATACAGTAAGGTACTTGGGGTAGGAGAGCTATGGCACAGCTGCTAAAACAACCACTTTGGTACCTATTTCGAAGCAAGGTGACAGACAACAAGCAGGTTCTATACATGTACTACTTGTGTATCTTTGCCAACTTTATCATCCAGCACAGAGAATAATACAAATAATTAATTTCTGTGTTGCATTGATAAACGGATGGGGTTTTGAACCATGGCAAGTGAGTCTTAAAACCTCAGGCCAGTGCGTTAACCACTAGGCCGGCTGGCTACAATGACATTCATCTAATTAGCTATATTTATACACCATGGGGAGGTTAGCATGAGCCATCACTGTGACCACGAATGCAAGTTTTTACAGATGAATCTCCCGCCAGGGTGAGCCACTGGTGATGTTTCTAACCTGCTTGTAGTATCCTCACTGCACCTAAGTAGTTGTTAGCGAAATACGTAATTTGTCTAATAACACTAACCTACATTGTACAAGAATATTATACAGTACCCACAAGATGAAAATTAAGACACATGTGTAACATCTGGGTAACTTTATTGTAGACGTTTCGCCATCCAGTGGCTTTATTAATACAAATTCTAGGACATAATTTGAAGACAGTAGAACTATATATACAAAAGATGAGGTAATCAGTCCCTCAGTCTTACGGTGGTCTTCACACCAACTCCAAGACTGAGGGACTAACCTACCACACAGATGAAAAACACCCCGAGGAGTACCAGTTTTCTTACGTGATAACTCACAGGATGTTTCAAACTACATGTCATTATCACGGTCACGTATATCGTGCAAAAATCTCGCAGACCACCAACAGGAGTTGAGTGATAGTAAATCCTGCCTTACAAACCTACCAGAGTTCTAAGAATGGCTGTTGGAAATCTGACGGGATGTATAAGGGTAAACAAATTACATATTCTTGGACTGCAGGAAGGCCTTTGACACATCATATCAAGAATCTGATATGAAAGCTGGGCAAGTGAGAATGTTTCAGTGGCTCCAGGAATGTCTCAAGAAACAGAGAATGATGGTGAGAATGGTATTAAGATGTCCAGCAAGATTGGGAAGCAGCAGTCTTCCTCAAGGTTATATCCTAGTGTTTATTCTCCTCTCACATACACAAACTAAATACCAGAGAGAAAGATTCCTGCAAGTCACTGTTTGCTGATGACTCACAAACAGCCAGAGGAAACGCTAAACGATAATGGGCCAAGTTGGATCGAAGCGTTTCTAAAAGAGCTTCTCTCTCCTATCTGCGGGTTATTTGTGTATTGGTCCAAGGAAAATTTCAGGCCATAGCTTCTCTGAGAAGAGATTCGTAAGTGCACATCGATTGTGAGGGAACTTGGCAGTTATCGTGTGCACTGGCCTCGAATCCAGGCAGATCTTCATACAGATCAGTGGTTTTGTGGATGTGAAAGTATTTTGTAAATAGGATTTTTTCTTCTGTACCATTGAATTTACAGACTAAGAGAAGTTATCCCGCTTCATGTTATATATAAAATATATATATATATATATATATATAATATATATATATATATATATATATATATATATATATATATATACTAGGTAGTAGGTTGGTAGACAACAACCGCCCAGGGAGTACTACCGTCCTGCCAAGTGAGTGTAAAACGGAAACCTGTAATTGTTTTACATGATGGTAGGATTGCTGGTGTCCCATTTTTCTGTCTCATAAACATGCAAGGTTTCAGGTACGTCTTGCTACTTCTACTTACACTTCGGTCACACTACACATACATGTACAAGCATATATGTATATACACACCCCTCTGGGTTTTCTTCAATTTTTCTTACTAGTTCTTTTTCTTTTATTTTCCCCTTGCCCCCTGGGGAAGCTACCAAAAATCTAAAAAATTTCCGGGGAAAAATTTTGGGTTTTTTTTTTAAAAAAAAAAAAAAAAAAATTTTTTTTTTAAAAAAAAAAAAAAAAAGGGGGGCCCGGGAATTTTTTAAAAAAAAAAATTTTAAAAAAAAAAAAAGGGGGGAAAATTTTCCCCCGGGAAAACCTTTTTTTTCCCCCAAACAAAAAAAAATTAAAAAAAAAAATTTTTTTAAAAACCCCCCCAAAGGGGGGGGTTTTAAAAAGGGGGCCAAGCTTTAAAAAGGGGGTTTTTTTGGGGTTTTTGGGAATTGGGAAGGGGCCTTGCCCCCAAAAAAATTTTAAAAATTTTTTTGGGGGGGGTTTTTTTTTAAAATTTTTTTTTTTTAAGGGTTTTTTAAAATTTTTAAAAAATTTTTTTTTAAAAAATTTAAAAAAAAAAATTAATTTTTTTATATTTTAAAAAAAAATTTTTAAAAAAAAATTTTTTTTTTTAAAAAAATTTTAAAAAAAAAAAGGGGTTTAAAAAAAGGGGGGCCCCCCCCCAAAAAAAGGAAATTTAATTTTTTTTTAAAATTTTTTTTTGGGAAATTTTCCCTTTAAAAAATTTAAAAAATTTCCCCCCTTTTTTTTTTTTTTTAAAAAAATTTTTTTTTTTTTTCCCCCCCGGGGGGGAAAAAAAAACCCCTTTTTTTTTTTTCCCCTTTGGGGGAAAAAGGGGGAAAAAAAAATTTTTTTAAAAAAGGGGGGGGGAAAAGGGGGGAAAAAACCCTTTTTTTGGGGGGGGGGGGCCCCCCCCCCCTTTTTAAAAAAAAAATTTTTTTTTTTGGGGTTTTTAAAAGGGGGTTTTTTTTTTTTTTTAAAAAATTTTTTTAAAAAATTTAATAAATATTTTTTTTAAAAAAATAAATATAAAAAATTAATTTTAAAAAAAAATTTAAAATTATAAAATTTTTTAAAAAAAAGGGATAAAAAAAAAAAAAAAAAATTTTAAAAAAGGGAAAAAAAGTTTTTAAAGAAAAAGGGGGGGAAAAAATTTTTTTTTTTTTGGGGGGAAAAAAAAAATTTTTTAATTTTTTTGGGGGTTTTTTTTAAAGGGGGGGAAAAAAAAAATAAAAAGGGGGGGGAAAAAGGGAAAAAAAAAAAAAAAGGGGGGGGTAAAAAAAAAGGGGGGGGGGAAAAAAGGTTTAAAAAAAAGGGGGGGGGAAAAAAAAAAGGGGAAAAAGGGAAGGTTTTTTTTGGGGGGGGGGGAAAAAAGGGGTTGGGGGGGGAAAAAAAGGGGGGTGGGGAAAAAAAAAAAGGGGGGGGGGAAAAAAATTTTAAAAAAAAGGGGGGAAAAAAAAAAATTAAAAAAAAAAAAAGGGGGTATAAGAATTTTTTAAAAATTAAAAAAAAATAAAAAAGGGGGGGGGGGGAAAAAAAAAAAGGGGGGAAAAAAATTTTTTGGGGAAAAATAAAAAAGGGGAATTTAAAAAAATTTTTTGAAAAAAAAAAAAGGGGGGAGTTTAAAAAAGGGGGAAAAGGGGGGGGGGGGTTTTTTTTTTAAAAATTTTTTTTGGGGGGGGTTTTTTGGGGGGGGGAAAAAAAAATTTGGAAAATTTTTAAAAAATTGGGATGGGGGGGTTTTTGGGGGGGAAAAAAAAAAGGGGGGGAAGGGGGTTTGGGGGGGGAAAAAGAAAAAAGGGGGAAAAAAAAAGGGGGGTTTTTTTAAAAAAAAAAAGGGGGGGAAAAAAAGGGGGAAAAAAATTTTTTTTTTTTTAAAAAAGGAAAAAGGGGGAAAAAAAGGGGTTTTTTAAAAAATTTTTCCCGGGAATAAAAAGGAAAAAAAAGTTTAGGGGGGGGTTTTTTAAAATTTTTTAAAAAAATTTGGGGAAAAAGGAAAAAGGGGGGGGGGGGTTTTATAGGAAAAAAAAAAAAAAAATTTTTTAAAAGGAAAATTTTTTATTTAGGAAAAAAAGGGAAATTTTGGGGGGGGGGGGGGAAAAATTTTGGGGGGGGAAAAAATTTTAAAAAAGGGGGAAAAATTTTGGGAAGGTATTTTAAAATTGGGAAAGGGGGGTTTTTAAAAAAAAGGGGGGCAAAAAAGGGGGGTTTTTTTAAAAAATTTTTTAAAAAAGGGGGGGAAAAAAGGGGGGGGGGGAAAAAAGGGGGTTTTTTTGGGAAAAAAAAAAAGGGGGGGGGGTTTTTTTTGGGGGGAAAAAGGGAAAAAAAAAATTTTGGGGGAAAAAAATTTTGGGAAAAAAAAAGGGGGGGAAAGGAAAATTAAAAGGGGAAAAAAAAAAGGGGGGGTTTAAAAAAAAAATTTGGGGAAAAAGGGGTTTAAATTGAGGGGGGGAAAAGATTTGGGGGGGTTTTTGGGGGAGCCGGGAAAAAAAATTTTTTGGGGGGAAAAGGGTTTATGGGGGAAAAAAAAGGGGGCCTTATGGGGGTGGGGAAGAAAAAGGGTTTTTTTGGGGGGGGGGGGGGGGGGGGGGGGGGGGGGGGGGGGGGGAAGGGGGAAAAATTTGGGGGGGGGGAAAGGGGGGGGGAAAAAAATTTGGTTTTGGGTTTTTGGGAAAAAAAAAAATTTTTGGGGGGGGAAAAAAATTTTTTCCCCCCTTTTTTTGGGGAAAGGAAAAAAAAAATTTGGGGGAAAACCGGGGAAAAAAAAGGGGGGGGGGGGGGAAAGGTTGGGGGGGGGAAAGGGGGGGGGGGGGGGGTTTTTAAGGGGGGGTTTTTTAAATTTTGGGGGCCAAAAAAAAAAAAATTTTTTTTAAATTTTCCTTTTTAAAATTTAAAAAAGGGGGCCCAAAACCGGAGGGGGTTGGGGGGGGAAAAAAAAGGGGGATTTAAGGGGGGAAAAAATTTTATTTTAAAAATTTAAAAAAAAAAGGGGTAAAAGTTTTTTTTCCCCCCCCCTTTTTTGGGGGGTTGGAAAAATTTTAAAAATATTTTTTTTTTAAAAAAACCCCCCAAACCCCCAAAGGGGAAAAAAAATTTTTTTTTAAAAAATTAAAAAAAAAATTTGGGGAAAAAAATTTAAAAATTACTTTTTTCCAAATTTTTTTTAAAAAAAATTTTTTTTAAAAAAAAAAAGGGGG
This sequence comes from Cherax quadricarinatus, assembly GCF_026875155.1. Taxonomy (NCBI): domain Eukaryota; kingdom Metazoa; phylum Arthropoda; class Malacostraca; order Decapoda; family Parastacidae; genus Cherax; species Cherax quadricarinatus. The sequence continues at coordinate 14,302 of NW_026481698.1, forward strand.
GGGGCCCCCCTTTCTTAACCCCCCCTTTTTGGGGGGTTTTTGGGGGGGCCCCGGGCCCCCCCCCCCCCCCAAAAAAAACCAAAAAACCCCCCCGGGGCCCCAAAAAAAAAAAAATTTTGGGAAAAAGGTTTTCTTTAAAAACCCCGGAAACCTCTTTTAAAAAAATTTTTTTTAAAACGAAAAAAACTTAAACAGACCATAGCAAAAATCAATGACATAAAATACAAAACAAAGGTTTTGTAAGCATTTTTTTCCCCAACTTTTAAGGGTTTAAATTTTTTTCCCCGGATGCCACCCACCCCAGTCAACTAACACCCAAGGGGACCTACTTGCTGCTAATGAACAGGGAAAAGAAGGTTTTGTTTAAGGGAACACGCCCCAAATGTTCCACTTGGCCGGGGAAACGCACCACGGACCTTAATGTATGAAGCTGAGTGCCCCTACCAACCGAGCTACGGACCCCCGTTGTAAAAACATTCCAAAACACGGTGTCACAATTGTCTTCACTTGTAGAAGGGGAGAGAGAGAGAGAGGGAGAAGAGGGGAAAAGAAAGAAATATGGGGTTGCAACTCTCCAGACTAAACCCTCGGGGCAAGGTTTTGCGGTGTGTGTGTGTGTTTTTGTGAAATTTGGGGGGCGGTATCCACCAAGGGAAAAATGGGCGTCAACCCGGGGAACCCCCACCCACAAATTTAACCCCCCTTTAAACACAAACCCTAAAGTTTACTAAAAACAGTGGTTCTTCAGTGTCATTATCGTGTACAGGGATTAAAATTTGTACGGTTTCTTTAAAAATATTAAGGGGGGGTTTTTAGGGGATATATGAGGGTTGGGGGTTAGGGGGATATAAGAGGGGGGGTTAGGGCCCTATATTGAGGGGGGGGGTGTTTGGGCATATATTTAGGGGGATGTTAGGGGAATATTGAGGGTGGGTGGGTTTGGGCATATATTGAGGGTGGGGTTTTGGGCATAAATTGGGGGGGGGTGTTAGGGATATATTAGGGTGGGGGGTTAGGGGATATATTGGGGGGTGGGTTTTAGGCATATATTGGGGTTTGGGGTTAGGGGATATTTGAGGGTGGGTGTAGGGCATAATTGAAAGGGGGGTGTTTTGGCATATATTGAGGGGGGAGGTTTTTGGGCATATATTGGGGGGGGGGTGTTAGGGCATATTTTTGGGGTGGGTTTAGGGCATATTTGAGGGGGGGTGGGTTTGGGCATATATTGGGGGGGTGTTAGGGGGATATAAATTGGGGGGGGGTGTTAAAGGGGATATATTGAGGGGGGGGTTAGGGGATATATTGGGGGGGGTGTTTAGGGCCTATAAATTGGGGGGGGGGTGTTACATATATTGAGGGGGTGTTTGGGGAAAAATTGAGGGTGGGTTTTTAAAGGGGATAAATTGGAGGGGGGTTGGGGTTTTGGGGAAAATATTGGGGTTTGGGTTTTTTAGGGGATATATTTTGGGGGTTTTTTTTAGGGCATAAAATGAGGGTGGGGGTTAGGGGAAAAAATTGGGGGGTGGGTGTTAGGGCAAAATTGAGGGGAGTGTTAGGGGATATATTGGGGGTTTTTTGTTAGGGAATAATTGGGGGGGGTTTTTAGGGGGAAAAATATTGAAAAGGGGGGGGTTAGGGCTATAATTTAGGGTGGGGTGTTAGGGGGTAAAAATTGGGGGGGGTGGTTTTGGGGGATATTTTAGAAGGGGGGGTGTTAGGGCATATAAAGGGGGTGGGGTTAGGGGAAATATTGGGGGGTGTTAGGGCAAAATATTGAGGGGGGGTTTTGGGCATATATTTTAGGGTGGGTGTTAAGGGGATATATTTAGGGGGAGTGGTTTGGGCCCTATATTGGTGTGGTTGTTAGGGGAAATAATGGGGGTGGGGGGTTTGGGCATAAAATTGAGGGTTGGGGGTTTAGGGCATATAAATTTAGGGTGAGTGTTTTGGGGAATATTGGGGTGGGGGTTAGGGGCCCAAAAAAGGGGAAGGGGGTTAGGGGGTATATTGGGGGGGGTGGGTTTGGGGATTTTTTTGGGGGCGGGGGTTTAGGGCCTATAATTTAGGTTGGGGGGTTTTAGGGAATATATTGGGGGGGGGGGGTTAAATTATGGTTTGGGGGGTTTTGGGGGATATAAATTGGGGGGGTGTTTTGGGCATAATTGAGGGGGGATGTTTGGGAAAAATTGGGGGGGTGGGGTTAGGGGAAAATACGGGGGGGTGTTGGGCAATAATTTAGGGGGTTTTTAGGGGCATAATTTGGGGGGGGGTTTTAAGGCTGCTTGTCATTTTCTGGGGAAATACCCCTTTAATACTAAAAAAAACTAAAACTACCGGGGGTTTTTATAAATTTTCTGAGAAAAACAAAATTGGAAAAATGTGGAATATGCAGAAGATGCGAACTCTCCGGAAAAACCCCTTTTTGGGCTGTAATGAAGGGAAAAGAGTGTTTTTTTTTTGATTAAAGAATTTTAAAAACTATGGACTACACGGGGGTTTTTTATAAGGGTATATACCACCCCGTCCAAAAAATACTCTCATCCCCAAAACAGAGTCAAGGGAACCCCAGAATATAAACTAAAAGATACCACTTCTAGGTGTATATTGCGGAGCGAAAACTGAAGGACGGTTTCATTTTTTTGTGACTGGCCGTCGCCCCTCCATGGTTTTTTAAAAACTGGTCCGTTTCCCCGGGCCCGCGTATTTTTGCCCCCCGGCGGCTCACCTCACGTCAGCCCTTTTATTCATTTAGCGATAATTTAAAAAAGTCGGCAGTGTCTTTCCACACTGTGTGTTTGTTAAAACAGTGGGGTTAGGATTTTTGGTTTTCTTTTTTACGTTTCCCGGGAAAACAGGATGGTTTTCCCCGTCAATTTTCCCCTTTTAAAAAGATGGGGGGATATACATACGTAGTGCTTTGCAAAATTTTGCAAAGGGGAAATTGTTAAGCATTTTAAATGTCTTTCGTTTTTCCACTCATGTGGCAGGATTTGATGAAATAACTTTCAAAACAGCTTGGTGCCAGGGTAAGGGGCCCCGGGTATGGTGCCCCAGGGAAAGGGGCCCGGGGGGATGGGGAAACATCGTCTAGTTCCGACTAGGCGACCAACTTTTTTTGGGTGTAGCTCTGTGGGAAAGTTTCGGTTTCTTTTGATATGGGGTTTGGGAGGTTTTGAGTCCTCTGGGAAAGTAGAGAAAAATGTTTTACAAATTTGGGGGCAGTATTTTCTTTTTTAATTTGGGGCAATTTTTTTAAATAAGAAAACTTTTTTGGAAAAAAAAAGGTTTAATTAAAAAATCCCCCGTAGTGATATAACCCTATAATTTGATTTAATAAAAAAGATTTAAAATACTTTTTTACTTTTAAAGCATTACTAAAAACTTTGGGAAGTTTTTTTGGGGGTGTTACCAGGGCTTGATAACAGCAGTAATTTTTCTGTAAACGGTATTTTATACCTTTTTGCACAGCAATTTTATCTTCTCCACGGTGATCACTTTCCCGTTTTACGAAACCTGTTTTTTAGTTATTCCCCTTTGAACTTAATTGGGTTGAGGGGCAGGAGGTTTCCCCGGTCAGTTTTTGGGAAAGCTTTGCTTTACTCCTTCAAAGAATGTCAAACAAATTTTTTTGGAAGTTAACATAACAAAAATTAAAAATCTCTATCCACAATGGAACAAATTTTTAGAAAGGGCTAAAATTTTAAATGAGTTCTTTTCTAATTTAAACCCTTTTTTTCCTTTCGGGACGATATATATATCTTGGGGCCCTATCTTCTATCAAACATCAATAAAACTATCTATCCCATCTTCCAAGAAAATTTATATATATAATTTTAAAAAATAAATAAATATATATATATAATTTTAAAAAATATATATAATAAAAATAACAATTTGTGTTTGTCTTAAAATCTCTCCCCCCCCATAACGTGCTAAGGGGAAATTTATCTTTGCATGGGTCTCTCTAACCCATATAAGGGCGTATATTCTTTTTCAAACATCCCTTTTCCCCCCCTCATTTGTCAAAAGGGGGAGAAAAGGGGTGCTAGTAAACTGGTTTTTGAAAACATGAAAATTAAAAGGGAGTGTTTGCAAACATGTTTAACGGATGTTTTTCAGCTGGCTTTACTGCTGATGGGGGATGTTAAAAGCTGGGTGCCTGCCGATGGGCGAGTGTTACAGCTGGCTGACTGCTGATGGGGCCCATTTTTACGCTGGCTGACTGCTGTTGGCGAGTGTTGGCCCGCGATTTACTGCTGGGGGGGCGATGTTGCAGCTGATTGACTGCGATGGGGGAGTGTTTTCGCGATTTACTGCTGATGGGCCAGTGTTTGCGCGATTGACGGGGATGGGGGAAATTTGGCCCGCTTTGGGTGACTGCTGATGGGCGAGTGTTTTCAGCTGGGTGACTGTTGAGGGGAGTGTTTCAGCTGGCTGAAATGTTGAGGACTAGTGTTTTCAGCGCTGACTTTTTGGAAAGGGCAAATGTTTTCCAAACTGGCGAAAATGTTTTATGGACTAGTGTGCAGCTGGCTTACTGTTGATGGGCAGTGTTTCAGCTGGGGTACTGTTATTTGGGCTATTTTTGCAGCGGCTGACTGCGATGGGGCGAGTGTTACAGGGTGGCGGGCTGCTGAAAGGGCGAGTGTTGCAGCTGATTGACTGCTGATTTGGGGGGGGTGTTGCAGCTGATTTTACTGCTTTATGGCGAGTTTGCAGCTGATTGACTCTTTATGGGGGAGTGTTTCAGCTGATTGACTGCCGAAAAACAGTGTTGCAGCTGAAGAAATGCTGATGGGCGAGTGTTGCAGCTGATTGACTGCTGATGGGCCCAGGTTTCAGCTGCTGACTGTTTTATGGGGGAGGTTACACTGGCTGACGCTGATGGGGGAGTGTTAAAAAGCTGGCTGACTGTTTGGGCAGTGTTGCAGCCCGGGTGACTGTTTATGGGCTAGTTTTTGCGCTGGCGACTGTTGATGGGGGAGTGATACAGCGGGGACTGTTGATGGACTAGTTTGCAGCGGCTGACTGCTGATTTGGGGAGTTTTTACAGCTGGGTGACGCGATGGGGGATTTTTGCAGCTGCTGACTCGATGGGCGAGTGTTGCCGCTGGGCTGGGGCTGCTAAAGGGGAGTGTTGCGCTGGGTGACTGTTTTAGGCGAGGGTTTCACTGGCTTTAAATGTTGATGGGGGATTTTTTGCACTGGGTGACTGTTTATGGGGGAGTTTTACAGCTGGGTGACGCTTGGGTTGGGGGAGTGTTTTCAGCTGGCCGAATGTTTTAGGGCAGTTTTACAAACTGGCAAATGCTTATGGGAGTGTTTTCAGGCTCCCGACTTTCTGATGGGCGAATTGGGTTCAGCTGGCTGATGTTTTAGGGGGAGTGGGTTTCAGCTGGGTGACTGCTGATGGGGAGTGTTGCCCTGGCTGACTGGTTTTAATTTGGGCAGTGTTGCAGCTGGCTGACTGTTGAAGGGGGAGTGGGGCAGCTGGGGTGACTTGCGATGGGGAGTGGGTTTCAGCGGGTGATGGGATGGGGGAGTGTTTTTCAGCGGGGTGACTGTTTATGGGCCCAGTGTTGCCTTTGGGTGACGTTGATGGGCGAGTGTTACAGCTGGTGACTGCGATGGGGGAGTGTTTGCAGGTGGGGACCCGCCCATGGGCGAGTGTTTTCAGTTACTGAAAAGTTGATGGGCGAGTGTTACAGCGGCTGACGTTGATGGGGGGAGTGTTCAGCCCCGGGGTGGCTGCCATGGGGGAGTGTTCAGCTTCTGACCCGTTGAGGGCATTTTTACACTGGCTGACTGTTGATGGGGGAGTGTTTTCCCGCTTGGGTGACCGCTGATTGGGCAGTGTTTTCAGCTGGCTTACTGTTGATTTGGGGGAGTGTTTTCCGCTGGCTGACTTTGATGGCAAGTGTTGCAAACTGGCTGACTGCTGACGGGGGATTTTTCAGCTACTGAAATGGCGTTAAATCTGAGGGGGATGTATAAGGGAAAAACAAATTCATATTCTTGGATGCGGGAAGGCCTTTGACACTTCAATCAAGAATTATAAAAAGTGGGCAATGAAAAATGTTTCAGTTGGCTCCAGGAATGTCTCAAAAAACAGAGAATGTGGTGAGAATGGTATTAAAAAGGTCCAGCAAGATTGGGAAGCAGCAGTCTTCCTCAAGGTTATTCCTATGTTTATTCTCCTCTCACAACACAAACTAAATACCAAGAGAAAGATTCCTGCAAGTCACTGTTTGCTGATGACTCACAAACACCCAGAGGAAACGCTAAACGATAATGTCCAAGTTGGGATCGAAGCGTTCTAAACGAGCTTCTCTCTCCTATCTCCCGGGTTTTTTGTGTTTTGGTCCAAGGAAAATTTCAGGCCATGGGCTTCTCTGAAAAGAGATTCGTAAGTGCACATCGATTGTGAGGAACTTGGCAGTTACGTGTGCACTGGCCTCGAATCCAGGCAGATCTTCATACAGATCAGTGGTTTTGTGGATGTGAAAGTATTTTGTAAATGGGAAATTTTTCTTCTGTACCATTGAATTTACAGACTAAGAGAATTATCCCGCTTCATGTTATATATTATATATAATATATATTTTATATATTAAATATATATATATATAATATATATATAATATATATATATATAACTAGGTAGTAGGTTTGGGTAACAACAACCGCCCAGGGGGTACTACCGTCCTGCCAAGTGAGTGTAAAACGGAAACCTGTAATTGTTTTACATGATGGTAGGATTGCTGGTGTCCCATTTTTCTGTCTCATAAACATGCAAGGTTTAAAGGTACGTCTTGCTACTTCTACTTACACTTCGGTCACACAAACACATACATGTACAAGCATATAGTATATACACACCCCTCTGGGTTTTCTTCAATTTTTCTTACAGTTCTTGTTCTTTTTTATTTCCTCTTGCCTCCATGGGGAAGTGGAACAGAATTCTTCCTCTGAAAGCCATGCGTGTTGTAAGAGGCGACTGGGAAGTGGAACAGAATTCTTCCTCCGAAGCCATGCGTGTTGTAAGAGGGGGGACTAAAATGCCGGGAGCAAGGGATTAGTAACCCCTTCTCCTGTATATATTACAAAATGTAAAAGGAAAAACTTTCGTTTTTCCTTTTGGGCCACCCCGCCTCGGTGGGATAGGGCCGGTGTGTTGAAAGAAGATATATATAATATATATATATATATTAAAATATATTATTTATATTTAAATAATATATATATATATAATATATATATATATTGAACTTTGTATAGAAAGGGCTTTAGTATAGTAATACATATTTTAAGAAAAAGAGGATAAATAAGTATAAAAAGATATGAGTAGGCGAAATGACAGTAGTTGTTGGATTATGTATTGGTAATAAAAGACTGTTGAGTAGACTTCAGGATGTACATGTTTATAGAGGGGCCACAGATATATCAGATCACTTTCTAGTTGTAGCTACACTGAGAGTAAAAGGTAATGGGTACAAGGAGAATAAAGCATCAGGGAAGAGAGAGGTTGAAGGTTTATAAACTAAAAGAGGAGGCATTTAGGGTAAATAAAAAACACTATTGGAGGATAGATGGGCTAATGAGAGCATAGGAAATGGGGTCGAAGAGGTATGGGGTAGGTTTAAAAATGTAGTGTTAGAGTGTTCAGCAGAAGTTTGTGGTTACAGGAAAGTGGGTGCGGGGGGGAAGAGAGGCGATTGGGTGGAATGATGATTTAAAGAGAGTATAAGGGAGAAAAAGTTAGCATATGAGAAGTTTTTACAAAGTAGAAGTGATGCAAGGAGGGAAGAGTATATGGAGAAAAAGAGAGAGGTTAAGAAGTGGTAAAAGCAATGTAAAAAGAGAGCAAATGAGAGAGTGGGTGAGATGTTATCAACAAATTTTGTTAAAAATAAGAAAAAGTTTTGGAGTGAGATTAAAACAAGTTAAGGAACCCTAGAGAACAAATGGATTTGTCAGTTAAAAATGGAGAGGAAGTTATTAAATGGAGAGTTAGGGGTATTGGGAAGATGGAGGGAATATTTAGGAATTGTTAAATGTTGATGAAGATAGGAAGCTGTGATTTCGTGTATAGGGCAAGGAGGAATAACATTTTGTGGGAGGAGGAAGAGCCGTTGTGATGTGGGGGAAGTTCGTGAGGCAGTAGGTAAAATGAAAGGGGGAAAGGCAGCCGGGATTGATGGGATAAAGTAGGAATGTTAAAAGAAAGTGGGGATATAGTTTTGGAGTGGTTGGTGCAATTATTAATAAATGTATGGAAGAGGGTAAGGACCTAGGGATTGGCAGAGAGCATGCATAGTTCCTTTGTATAAAGGCAAAGGCAAAAAGAGTAAAGTGTATGGTAGAGTTATTTTGAAAAAATTTAAGAGTAAGACGGAGAATAGGATAGCAGATGAACAAGGAGGTTTAGGAAAGGTAGGGGTGTGTGGACCAGGTGTTTACAGTAAAACCCATATAAGTAACAGTATTTAGATAAGGCTAAAGAGGTCTTTGTGGCATTTATGGATTGGAAAAAGCGTATGACAGGGTGGATAGGGGGCAATGTGGCAGATGTTCAGGTGTATGGGTGTAGGAGGTAGGTTAAACTGAAAGCAGTGAAGAGTTTTTACGAGGATAGTGAGGCTCAAGTTAGAGTATGTAGGAAAGGGGAAATTATTTCCCATAAAAGTAGGCCGTAGACAAGGATGTGTGATGTCACCGTGGTTGTTTAATATATTTATAGATGGGGTTGTTAGAGAAGTAAATGCGAGGGTCTTGGCAAGGGGCCGTGGATTAAAAGATAAAGAATCACAAAAAAGTGGGAGTTGTCACAGTTGCTCTTTGCTGATGACACTGTGCTCTTGGGAGAATTCTAAAGAGAAGTTGCAGAGATTGGTGGATGAATTTGGTAGGGTGTGCAAAGGAAGAAAATTAAAAGTGAAAAACAGGAAAGAGTAAGGTTATGAGGAAACAAAAAGACTAGGTGATGAAAGATTAGATATCAGATTGGAGGAGAGAGCATGGAGGAGGTGAATGTATTCAGATATTTGGAGTGGACGTGTCACGGATGGGTCTATGAAGATGAGGTGAATCATAGATTTGATGAGGGGAAAAGGGTGAGTGGTGCACTTAGGAGCCTGTGGAGACAAAGAACTTTGTCCTTGGAGGCAAAGAGGGGAATGTATGAGAGTATGTTTTACCAACGCTCTTATATGGGTGTGAAGAAAGGGTGATGAATGTTGCAGCGAGGAGAAGGCTGGAGGCAGTGGAGATGTCATGTCTGAGGCAATGTGTGGTGTGAATAAAATGCAGAGAATTCGTAGTTTGGAACTTAGGGGGAGGTGCGGGATTACAAAAACTGTTGTCCAGAGGGCTGAGGAAGGGTTTTTGAGGGGTTCGGACATGGTAGAGAGAATGGAGCGAAACAGAATGACTTCAAGATGTATCAGTCGTAGGGGAAAGGGAAGGCGGGGTAGGGGTCGGCCTGGGAAAGGTTGGAGGGAGGGGGTAAAGGAGGTTTTGTGTGCGGGGGGCTTGGACTTCCAGCAGGCATGCGTGAGCGTGTTTGATAGGATGAATGGAGACAAATGTTTTTAATACTTGACGTGCTTTTGGAGTGTGACAAAGTAACATTTATGAAGGGGTTCAGGGAAACCGGCAGGCCGGCCCTTGAGTCCGGAGATGGGAATTTCAGTGCTGCACTCTGAAGGAGGGGTGTTAATGTTTGCAGTTTAAAAACTGTAGTGTAAAGCACCCTTCGGCAAGACAGTGATGAGTGAATGATGTGAAAGTTTTTCTTTTTCGGGCCACCCTGCCTTGGGGGGATCGGCCAGTGTGATAATAAATATTTATATATTATATTTTTTTATTATCACACTGGCTGATTCCCACCAAGGCAGGGTGGCCCGAAAAAGAAGATTTTTGTTACTACCCCAAAGATAAGAAAGATGTGTCACAGGGCGAAACACAGTATCAAAACTACGTTTCACTTACTGTTTTATCTCATATGCGAAAAGTTTTTTATATATTTTCAAGAGGGGAGAAATGTGTCAAACTCTGGTAGCTTCTCGTGTTCTTCTCTCAGCCACATTTTCCTGTGGGCTGTGATGGATATGTGGGGCAGCGGGCCTCCAGCAGCAACAGCCTGGTTGACCAGGCAAGCACCAAACGAGCCTGGCCCATGGCCGGGCTCAGAAAGTAGAGAAACTCTCGAAACTCTTTGAAGGTATATCAAAGGTGTTCATTATACACTGTGTATGTTGCTCTCTGGCCAGTCTATAATAATCTTTATTTCTACAAGTACGTGATATAACTTATACAGACCATAGCTAACATCAATGACATAAAATACAAAATCAATGGTTATGTAGAGCATTTCCCGCAACTTAGGTTAATTTTGTCCCCAGGATGCCACCCACACCAGTCATCTAACACCCAGGTACCTACTTGACTGCTAAGTGAACAGGGACAGAAGGTGTGTTTAGGTAACACGCCCCTAATGTTTCCACTTGTGCCGGGAATCGCACCACGGACCTTAATGTATGAGCTGAGTGCGCTACCAACCGAGCTACGGGACACCGTATGTAAATACATTCACACACGGTGTCACAATTGTCTTCACTTGTATGAGAGAGAGAGAGAGAGAGAGAGAGAGAGAGAGAGAAAGAAATATGTGTTGCTACACTCTACCAGACTACCATCGTCAAGGTTGTGCGTGTGTGTGTGTGTGTGTGTGTATTAGGTGGGCGGTATCCACCAGGGTTAATATGGGCGTCACCAGGGCAACACCACCCCAAATTAAACCCATTAAAACACAAACATATGTCACAAAACACAGTGGTTCTTCAGTGTCAGTATCGTGTACAGGGATGAAGATGTTTGTACGTTACTTTAAATATTGAGGGTGGGTGTTAGGGCATATATTGAGGGTGGGTGTTAGGGCATATATGGGGGTGGGGTTAGGGCATATATTGAGGGTGGGTGTTAGGGCATATATTGAGGGTGAGTGTTAGGGCATATATTGAGGGTGGGTGTTAGGGCATATATTGAGGGTGGGTGTTAGGGCATATATTGGGGGTGGGTGTTAGGGATATATTGAGGGTGGGTGTTAGGGCATATATTGGGGGGGGTTTTGGGGCATATTTTGGGGGGTGGGTGTTAGGGCATATATTGAGGGTGGGTTTTAGGGCATAATTGAGGGTGGTGTTAGGCATATATTGAGGGTGAGTTTAGGGCATATATTGGGGGTGGGTGTTAGGGCATATTTTGGGGGGTGGGTGTTAGGGCATATTTGAGGGGGGGTGTTAGGGCATTATTGAGGGTGGGTGTTAGGGCATATATTGGGGTGGGTTTTAAAGGGCATATATTGAGGGTGGGTGTTAGGGCATATATTGGGGTGGGTGTTTAGGGCCCTATATTGGGGGTGGGTGTTAGGCATATATTGAGGGTGGGTTGTTAGGGCAAAAATTGAGGGTGGGTGTTAGGGCATAAATTGAGGGTGATTGTTAGGGCATATATTGGGGGGGGTTTTGTTAGGGCATATATTGGGGGTGGGTGTTAGGGCATAAATTGAGGGTGGGTGTTAGGGCATATATTGAGGGTGGGTGTTAGGGCATATATTGAGGGTGAGTGTTGGGGCATATATTGGGGGGTGGGTGTTAGGGCATATATTGGGGGTGGGTGTTAGGCAAATATTGAGGGTGGGTGTTAGGGCTAAAATTGAGGGTGGGTGTTAGGGCATATATTGGGGGTGGGTTTAGGGCATATATAGAGGGTGGGTGTTAGGGCATTATTGGGGTGGGTGTTAGGGCATATATTGGGGTGGGTGTTAGGGCATATATGGGGGTGGGTGTTAGGCATATATTAGGGTGGGTGTTAGGGCATATATTGAGGGTGAGTGTTAGGGCATATATTGGGGGGGGGTTGTTAGGGCAAATATTGGGGGTGGGTGTTAGGGCATATATTGAGGGTGGGTGTTAGGGAAATATTTGAGGGTGAGTGTTAGGGCAATATTGGGGTGGGTGTTGGGCCATATATTGGGGAAGGTGTTAGGGCGTAATTGGGGGGGGTGTTGGGGCATTTATTGGGGCGGGTGTTAGGGCCCTATATTGAGGTGGGTGTTAGGGAATATATTGGGGGGGGTGTTAGGGCATATTTTGGGTGGGTGTTGGGATATATTGGGTGGGTGTTAGGGCATATATTGAGGGTGGATGTTAGGGAATAAATTGGGGTGGTGTTTAGGGAATATACGGGGTGGTGTTAGGGCAATATTGAGGGTGGTGTTAGGGCATAAGTTGGGGGTGGTTGTTAAGGCTGCTTGTCATATCTGCACTACCCCTTTAATATCTATAACAGAACTAAAACTACTCGTGTATAAAATTTACTGAGAAAAACACTTGGTTATATGTGGAATATGCAGAGAGATGCGCAATCTCTACGTATAACCTTGGGGTCTGTAATGAGGGGAAGAGAGTGTTAGTTGTTGATTAAATGAATTAAAGACTATCGACTACACGGGGTTATTAAAAGGGCTATAAACCACCAGTCAAGAATACTCTCACCCCTAAAACAGAGTAAAGGGAAGCTCAGAATATAAACATAAAGATACCACTTCTAGGTGTATATTGCGGAGCTGTACACTGAAGGACGGTTCATTGTGTTGTGAGCTGGCCGTTCGCCCTCTCCGTGTTTTATATACTGTGCCCAGTCCCTGGCCAGCAGTATTGATGGCCCCTGGGGGCTCACCTCACGTCAGCCCTTGTATTCATTTAGCGATATTAAATAAGTCGGAAGTGTGCTCCCTACACTGTGTGATAGTTACACAGTGGGGTTAGGTTCTCTGGTTTCTTTGACGTTCCGCACACAGGATGGTTTCCCTGTCATTCTCCATTATAATAAGATGGGTTTATATACATACAGTAGTGCTTAGCAATTCGCAAAGGGGCGAAATTGTTAAGCATTTTAAATGTCTTTCGTTGTCCACTACATGTGGCAGGATTTGATGAAATAACTTTCAAAACGAGCTTGGTGCCAGGGGTATGGTGCCCGGGGTATGGTGCCCAGGGAATGGTGCCCGGGGTATGGGCAAACATCGTCTAGTTCCGACTAGGCGACCATACTTATTTGGGAGTGTAGCTCTGTGGTAAAGTACTGGTTACTTTGATATAGAGTTTGCAGGTTCGAGTCCTGCTGTGGATGTAGAGACAATGTTTGTACATACAGTAGTGTCTATTTTAATTGGGACATTGATGAAATAAGACACTTATTTGGAAATTAAGGTTTAATTAAAAAATACAGGGGTAGTGATATAACATAAAATTTTGATTTAATAAGAGATATAACTACTCTTACTTTTAAAGCATTACTACACACTTTGGTAAGTTTTTGGGTGGTGTTACCAGGTCTTGATAACAGCAGTAGTTACTGAAATCGGTATTTTATACCTTTCTTGCACAGCATTTTATCTTCTCCAGGGGTGATCACTCCTGTTTTACGATCCTGTGTTTAGTTATTGCCCATAGTTCTTAATTGGGGTTGAGGTCAGGAGAGTTTCCAGGTCAGTTTAGAACGTTTTAGCTCACTCTCTTCAAAGAATGTCAGCATTTTTCTGGAAGTGTAGCATGAACAACATTAAAACTCTCTATCCACAATGGGAAGCAAATCTTAGAAAGGGCTAAAATTTTAAATGAGTTCTTGCTAATTGACCAGTTTTTTCCTATTCGGCACGATATATATATCTTGGACCCTATCTATCTATCATCTATCTAACATCTATCTATCTATCTGTCTATGTATTATATATATAATATATATAATATATATATATATATATATATATAAATTATATATATAATACATATACATTGTTGTTTAGTCTTACAGTCTCTCCTCGCCCCTAACGTGCTAAGGAAGAGTTGATCTAGCATGGGTCTCTCTAACCCCTGATAAGGGCGTATATTGCTTCTCAAACATCCCGTCCATCATTTTTCAAGGTGGAGAAAAGTGTGTGCTAGTGAAACTGGTCTTGAAAGACATGATAGTGAAGGGTAGTGTTTGCAATCATGTTGAACGGTAGTGTTTACAGCTGGCTGACTGCTGATGGGCGAGTGTTACAGCTGCTGCTGCCCGATGGCGAGTGTTAAGCTGGCTGACTGCTGAGGGCGATGTTACGCTGGCTGACTGCTGATGGCGAGTGTTGCCCGTGATTGACTGCTGAGGGCGATGTTGCAGCTGATTGACTGCTGATGGGGGAGTGTTTCCAGCTGATGACTGCTGATGGGCGAGTTTTTGCAGCTGATTGACTGCTGATGGGCGAAATGTTGCAGCTGGATGACTGCTGATGGCGAGTGTTTTCAGCTGGCTGACTGTTGAGGGCGAGTGAACAGCTGGCTGAAATGTTTATGGCTAGGTTGCAGCGCTGACTGTTGAAAGGGCAGTGTGCAAGCTGGCGACTGTTGATGGACTAGTTGCAGCTGGCTGACTGTTGATGGGCGAGTGTTACAGCTGCTGACTGGTGATGGACTATGTTCAGCTGGCTGATGCTGATGGGCGAGTGTTACAGGGTGGCTGACTGCTGATGGGCGAGTGTTGCAGCTGATTGACTGCTGATTTGGGCGAGTGTTGCAGCTGATTGACTGCTGATGGCGATTTGCAGCTGATTGACTCTGATGGCGAGTGTTTCAGCTGATTGGGCTGCTGATGGGCGAGTGTTGCAGCTGATGACTGCTGATGGGCGAGTGTTGCAGCTGATTGACTGCTGATGGGCGAGTGTTTCAGCTGGCTGACTGTTGATGGGCGAGGTTACAGCTGGCTGACTGCTGATGGCGAGTGTTACGCTGGCTGACTGTTTGATGGCAGTGTTGCAGCTGCTGACTGTTTATGGGCTAGTGTTGCGCTGGCGACTGTTGATGGGCGAGTGTTTCAGCGCTGACTGTTGATGGACTAGTGTTGCAGCGGCTGACGCTGATGGGGGAGTGTTTACAGCTGGCTGACTGCTGATGGCGAGTGTTGCAGCTGCTGACTGCTGATGGGCGAGTGTTGCAGCTGGCTGACTGCTATGCCCAGTGTTGCAGCTGGGGACTGTTGAGGCGAGGGTTTCACTGCTGACTGTTGATGGCGAGTGTTGCAGCTGGCTGACTGTTGATGGGCGAGTGTTTACAGCTGGCTGACTGCTGATGGGCGAGTGTTTTCAGCTGGCGACTGTTGATGGGCGAGTGTTACAGCTGGCTACTGCTGATGGGGGAGTGTTACAGGGTGCTGACTGCTGATGGGCGAGTGTTGCAGCTGGCTGATGTTGATGGGCGAGTGTTACAGCTGGCTGACTGCTGATGGGCGAGTGTTGCAGCTGGCTGACTGTTGAATGGGCGAGTGTTGCAGCTGGCTGACTGTTGATGGGCAGTGGTTGCAGCTGGCTGACTGCTGATGGGCGAGTGGGTTTCAGCGGGTATGTTGATGGCGAGTGTTGCAGCGGCTGACTGTTTATGGGCAGTGTTGCAGCTGGCTGACTGTTGATGGGCGAGTGTTACAGCTGGCTGACTGCTGATGGGGGAGTGTTGCCCGCTGGGTGACTGCTGATGGGCGAGTGTTTTCAGCTGACTGACGTTGATGGGCGAGTGTTTCAGCTGGCTGACTGTTGATTGGCGAGTGTTGCCAGCTGGCTGACTGCGATGGGGGAGTGTTGCAGCTTTGGGTGACTGTTGATGGGCGAGTGTTACAGCTGGCTGACTGTTGATGGGCGAGTGTTGCAGCTGGCTGACCGCTGATGGGCAGTGTTGCAGCTGGCTGACTGTTGATGGGCGAGTGTTTGCAGCTGGCTGACTGTTGATGGCAAGTGTTGCAAACTGGCTGACTGCTGACGGGCGAGTGTTCAGCTACTGAAATGTTGATGGCGAGTTGTACAGCTGGGTGACTGTTTATGGGCGAGTGTTACAGCGGCTGACTGTTGATGGGCGAGTGTTACAGCTGGGTGACTGTTGATGGGCGAAGTGTTACAGCTGACTGACTGTTGATGGGCGAGTGTTTACAGCTGGGTGACTGTTGATGGGCGAGTGTTACAGCTGACTGACTGTTGATGGGGGAGTGTTACAGCTGGCTCTGATGGGCGAGTGTTGCAGCTGGCTGCTGTTTTAAAGTGCGAGTGTTACAGCTGGCTGACTGGTTGATGGGCGAGTGTTACAGCTGGCTCGGATGGCGAGTGTTGCAGCTGGCTGACTGTTGATGGGCGAGTGTTACAGCTGGCTGACTGTTGATGGGCGAGGTTGCAGCTGGCTGACTGTTGATGGGCCCAGTGTTCCCGCTGGCTGACTGTTGATGGGCGAGTGTTTACAGCGGCTGACTGTTGATGGGCGAGTGTTGCAGCTGGCTGACTGTTGAAAGGGCGAGTGTTGCAGCTGGCTGACTGTTGATGGCGAGTGTTGCAGCTGGCTGACTGTTGATGGGCGAGTGTTGCAGCTGGCGACTGTTTTATGGGCGAGTGTTTTCAGCTGGCTGACTGTTGAGGGCCCAGTGTTCAGCTGGCTGACTGTTGATGGGCGAGTGTTACAGCTGGCTGACTGTTGATGGGCGAGTGTTTCAGCTGGCTGACTGTTGATGGGCGAGTTTGCAGCTGCTGACGTTGATGGCGAGTGTTGCAGCTGGGTGACTGTTGATGGGCGGAGTGTTGCAGCTGGTGCTGTTGATGGGCGAGTGTTACAGCTGGCTGACTGTTGATGGGAGTGTTACAGCTGCTGACTGTTATGGGCGAGTGTTTTCAGCTGGCTGACTGTTTGGGCGAGTGTTACAGCTGGCTGACTGTTGATGGGCGAGTGTTGCAGCTGGCGACTGTTGATGGGCGAGTGTTGCAGCTGGCTGACTGTTGATGGCGAGTGTTACAGCTGGCTGACTGTTGATGGGCGAGTGTTACAGCTGGCTGACTGTTGATGGCGAGTGTTACAGCTGGCTTACTGTTGATGGGCGAGTGTTACAGCTGGCTGACTGTTGATGGGGGAGTGTTGCAGCTGGCTGGGCTGTTGATGGGGGAGTGTTGCAGCTGGCTGACTGTTGATGGGGGAGTGTTACAGCGGCTTTACTGTTGATGGGGAGTGTTGCAGCTGGCTGACTGTTGAAAGGGCGAGTGTTACAGCTGGCTGACTGTTGATGGGCGAGTGTTTTCAGCTGGTGACTGTTGAAGGGCGAGTGTTCAGCGGCTGACTGTTGATGGCGAGTGTTGCAGCTGGCTGACTGCTGATGGGCGAGTGTTTGCAGCTGGCTGACTGTTGATGGGCGAGTGTTCAGCTGGCTGACTGTTGATGGGCGAGTGTTCAGCTGGCTGACTGCTGATTTGGGCGAGTGTTACAGCTGGCTGACTGTTGATGGGCGAGTGTTGCAGCTGGCTGACTGTTGATGGGCGAGTGTTGCAGCTGGCTGACTGCTGATGGGCGAGTGTTGCAGCTGGCTGACTGTTTTATGGGCGAGTGTTGCAGCCCGGGTGACTGTTGATTTGGGGGAGTGTGCGCTGGCTGACTGCTGATGGCGAGTGTTGCAGCTGGCTAAATTGTTGATGGGGGAGTGTTTTCAGCTGGCTGACTGTTATTGGCGAGTGTTACAACTGGCTGACTGCTGATGGCCCAGTGTTGCAGATGGCTGACTGTTGATGGGGGAGTGTTCAGCTGGGTGACTGCTGATGCGCGAGTGTTGCAGCTGGCTGACTGTTGATGGGCGAGTGTTGCAGCTAGCTGACTGTTGATGGGCGAGTGTGCAGCTGGCTGACTGCTGATGGGCGAGTGTTGCAGCTGGCTGACTGCTGATGGGCGAGTGTTGCAGCTGGCTGACTGCTGATGGGCGAATATTGCAGCTGGCTGACCGTTGATGGGCGAGTGTTGCAGCTGGCTGACTGCTGATGGGCGAGTGTTGCAGCTGGCTGACTGTTGATGGGCGAGTGTTGCAGCTGGCTGACTGCTGATGGGCGAGTGTTACAGCTGGCTGACTGCTGATGGGCGAGTGTGTCATGGGTTTTCGATACGTGGATGGGTAAAAATACTCACGTAGGCTGGTAGTACGTATAATATATATCGGAAAGTATGGAAAGCGCCAACAGCCGACCTGCCTCTCTCTGCTGCCTATCTTCGACTGACTCTCAAAGTGCCTACGGGTGACGGGTGTTTGAAATCCTGCTATGGTCAACAGCAATATGAATACAGTCAATGATTCACACAGACGGTTGGGAGTGGTCATCTACTGGTACACGGTTTACTGGTAACTGTTACTAGGACTGGTACTACTAGAGAGCTCAGCGACGCTAACGTATGTCGCCCGACTACACTAATACAACTAAAACGGCAGTGTACGGGGTTGGGCTGATCTATCAATGTCAAAGTACAACAATTGAACATATAACATACCCAAGTAGAAATTGGAATGGAAGCTACGTAACTGAAACTGTAATGAAACTGAATGCAATACAAGGATAAATATAGCACAACTCACGAAATAAACTCAAAGTTGGATTACACAATAGAAGTGATAAAAAAAATTTGATCGATCGATTTTGTATTCATGGACTACTACTCTGAGGAAGGAATAATACCAGAAAGAAGTGTTTAACAGAAGGCAGATTCGGGTTCACTCAAATCAACTGTAATTCTCCGAATTCGGAGAGAACGTGAACACACACAAAAATTCTTGAATACGATAAGTTGATACGTAATTTTTCTCTATACAGGTTATTACATTTAACCCCAACCTGCAGGATGAGATTGATATATGCGAATGGTGTACTGGGAGGATCAAAACTCTGTGCACTGCTAACTCAGCTGATTTGAAGACAAATCTGAATTGTAGTTTACAAATGATCTGAGGATTTCTCAATCCTGTCTGTACTAGGAATACGATATTCAGGTTATCGTCTGACTGAGTACAGAGGTAGAGAACGGATCAGAGGATTGTCAGAGTCTGTCACATTAGTCTGGGTTGGAACATCATTATCATCACATACTAACTTCATGATCTAAATGCATTCTTTATACTGACCAGTACTAATTCCTAACCTTATACTTATTACCATGATATGTTCAACTACTCCGATAAGGACCAACAAACTTTTGATCAAGCTTAGGCATTGCAGACGTTTTTTGTTAAAGTTAGTCACCATAACTCTCAACCTACTTTGATTTTGGATGGCTTTGCTCGATGTTTGCGACACTGTAAATTCTGCTGTTGAATTAAAGAAGGGTTTCACGATTCTTTTAAAAACCACTTTGGCTAAGCGGTAGAGTTGCTTAGAAATCATTTAGGGTTGTAATTTTGTTCAGTTAGAAAATAGCAACTCAAAGGGAAACGTTATCTAATTCATACACAACAATGCAATGTGGATGTCACCAAGAAACATTGTAAGCAGAATTTTTAGCACACTGCACATCAGTATAACTTCATCCCAATTTCACTGTTTGGGATTGATAGTGGCTCCAAGACATCAAGTCTTCAAATTGAATTCCCTAACCTGCTGGCAGGATGATGAGGAACAATGGTGAATTTTGAGATCTTTTACAAGGACACAAATTTTCAAATCTCATTACAGAATTCACCTCCATTATCTGTACTAAGGGTCTTAGGGAGGTATGCCTGCTGATAATGCGTTCTTTAAACCTTTAGCTACTTCTCGGCAATCTATCTGCAATAGGAACTAACTCACAATATCGTGAAATGGTCTAACCAAACACATAGATGTTTGTTGCCCGGAGGAACATTGAAATTATTAACAGATCTAGGCAACTCTTCCCACGGTTCGCTAGTGGTTGGATACACTTGGATTTGGATAGGACCATTAGCATTACCTTTATTGCATTCAGACACAACATTTCTTAACATACTCAAAATATCTTGCCATACGAGGCCAAAATATTTCAATCTGCTTTTTTTACTGAACAATCCATCAGGGCCAACACCTGTACATCGTGAACTAGCTTAAGCTACTTCACTAGTGATGTGGATTACAACTGTAAACCTTTTCTAGGGTACCCAACCGCTGTTCGATACGTAATCTTGGTCATGACCAAGCACTGATGGTGCGGTTCTTCAAGTCAAATAAGATCTTCCTGGCAGAATCGAATCACCCAGACCACATTTGGGGGCTGTTCGTTGAGCATTCTTTACATCCCAGCACTAAATGGAGGTCTGCAGTTAAACTAACAGTCCGTTAAGGCATCTGCGCTAATTTGCATGCCAGTAAGTGTTCAAAGTGGGATTGACTCTTGAAGTCAAGGTCCACTGGCTAACCTTCCTAGGTTTTTTTGTTCTGGAATAAAGTACAGTGAGCGTGGTCTGAAAACATGAACAGAGTACGATAAATAATGCTCGAAAGCTTTAAAAACCAAACTATATGCTAAAGCTTTTTCTCAGTTACTGTATAATTACGTTCAGCCTTCGTAAGGACTTGGGTAGCAAATGCAACTGCGTTTGTACTTGCCCTCGTCTTTTGGCTAGTACGGCAAACCCTTTCCAACTGAACCATCAGTTGTCAGATAGAAGGGCTTAGAAAAATCTGGAAATTTCAAAATTGAGCAGATGTTAGCTTTTCTTTTAGAGTTTGGAATGCTCTTTCCTTTACGGAAGGTCCAAACAAAAGGAATCTTTTTAAGCAACTCAGTTAGAGGACAGCTAGAAAAAATTGCAAGAAAAATCTATAAAAACCTGCTAACCCACAAAGGATCTTACGGCATCACAGTTGCAGCTGCTGACTGCGATTGGCGAGTGTTCAGCGGCTGACTGGGTTTATGGGCAGTGTTGCAGCTGGGTGACTGTGGACAAGTCCTGAAATCGTAATGACACATTGCAACAAACCAAACCCCCGGCCCGGGTGGAACCCGCGGTCAAAAGTCTCTATGACGCGGGGCAATCCCCCGGGGGTATGGGATGGCAAGTGTTGCAGCTGGCTGACTGTTTCAGTCAAACTCGATCAACCCTCAACTCCATCAAGCAATTCACAGTTGAGTTAATGCACTTTTAACGGAGAGAGAAGAAGAGAGAGAGAAGAAGAGAGAGAGAAGAGGAGAGAGAAGAGAGAGAAGAGGAGAGAGGAGAGAGAGAGAGAGAGAGAAGAGAAAGTGCTTAAGGGTCGCTCCTAATAACAGCTCATTTCTACCTGTCCATAATTACTACCACATTGGTTGTCTATTCGTAAGGTAAGTCCCAGATCTTTAGGTATAACTTAACAAATTTAGGTATAACTTAAAAATCTTGATGGCAGTTGTGTTGAAGGGGTGAGCCAACCACACCTCCCCAACAAATTTTAAGTTATACCCTAAATTAAGGAAAGACCGGACTTTACCTAACAAACAGACAAACAATGGGGATAGTAATTGGACAAGGGAGATTATAATGGGAAAAATGAACAGTTATTAGAAACTGGGGAAGTTGGTTCAAGAACCAAACAAAAGCCGCTACAACAACATTAAAATATAAATTTGCCTCTTCCATAATTCTTTCCTGGTGCTAGAAACTGTGACTCACACCCTTTTTTTTTCTTCTTTTCTTCTTTTCTTCTTTTTCTTCTTTTCTTTTTCTTCTTTTCTTCTCTTCTTTTTCCTTCTTTTTTTCTTCCAATGAACTTCATTGGTTTTTCCCATCTTTCATGCTGTTGTTTCTGCCCTGTTCATCACATCCCCTTCATCGGCTTCCACCCCTGATGATTGCTCATTGCCCCGGCACATTCCTCCTTCAATCCATACAAGTAGCCCAGAGGAGGAGGGGGGAGGGGGAGGGGAGGGGGAGAGGAGGGGGGAGTGGGAGTGGAGTAGGAGTGTAGTAGTATGGGGGGTTAGTTTACAAACCCCCTAAGCCACCCAAGCCAAGCGTCATCCTTGTACGGTGGTCCCGGCTGTCCCCCCCCAGGATGCGCCCACGACATTGCTATCTATTTTTTCTCACCTGTTTGTGGTTGCAGGGGTCGGTCATGTCCTGCCCCGCCTTTCACTGGTCGCTACTAGGTCCTCTCTTCCCTGCTCCGAGCTTTTCATACCTGTCTTAAAACATGTATGGTTCCCGCCCCCACAAAAAACTTGCCGATGTTCTACTTCTGACAATCTGTACAAAAAAAATATTTCCAACATCTCTTTGACTCATCTGAGTCTTCATCTTTAAGTTGGCCCATTTTTTCTGTGTCTATCTCTGGAACCCTGTCTCTGCCACCTTATCATTCCCCTCAGATTTTGTATGTCGTTATCATGTCTCCCCAACCCTCCTGTCCCCAGTGTCGTCAGGCCCATTTTTCTTAACCTTTCTTCGAGACATTCCCCCTTTAATCTGGAACTATCTTTGTTGCAAACCCTTTTCATTTTTTAAATTTTTTTGAAAGCTTGACTAGGTTTGGGGGGTTTCCAAATAGTGCTGTACCGTATGGGCCCGACGACAGAGTCCACGAGTCTCAACATTCCCTTACGGTTCGGCGCTGTCTCGGTTTTCCAGGCGCCCATATGCTGCAGCAGTTTTCTGGTTAAAGTGTCCTCAGGAGATGTGCGCGGGGATTAACTCACCCCAAAATTTTGTTTGCGCTTTGGAACGCCTTATCC
>NW_026481701.1:0-11768 GCF_026875155.1 Cherax quadricarinatus
ATAATTATATATTTTTTAAAAATTTATATATTTTTAAAAATTTTTTCATATGTCGTGCCGAATGGGCAGAATTTGCGATCTTGGCTTAAAATAGAAACGCTCATTTGCCTTTGGGAAAGTGAAATTTGTGTATGCAAAAATTTTCGCCAAAATCATTCTAAACCTAACGAAAAAATATATTTGATTGTTTTTAAAGTACTAAATTATTGTAAACGTATTTAAAATAATTTATTTGGGGTTGGGTAAAAAAAATTTGCTCTTGTTATAATAAGGTTAGGTAAGTTTTTTAAGATTCTTTCGGTGCAAAAAAAAAAATTTTTTACATTAACATTATGAAAAAAAATATCTTTTTAAAAAAGAGAAAATTTCAGATAGGATTTAATTTTAAATGATTTTTTTGCTAATTGCCCATTTTCATATTGGGGCACGACATTATATAATATATAAATATATTTATATATAATAATTTATTATATATATATATATATATATTATATATAATATATAATATATGCAAGGAATTCGCAAGAGCAGGCGAAATATACAAAACAGAGCCAGAGATCAGTGTTTGTGTATTTTCGCCTGCTCTTGCGAATTCTTGCATTTTTTAATATTCTAAAAGCTGATCATGCAGGGGATGAGATGAAAAGCTGTAAGCCTTCCCCCCTGAAAGCTGGCTGCCTTGGATCAAACGTGTGCGCTAGCTAACGCAAGGTATTGCCCAGTGTGGGTAGTTGGGTAAAGCACTGGCCCCTTGCCCCAAGGTTCGTGGGTTTCGAGTCTCCTTCAGCCAGAGATCGTGTTTTATATAATATATAATATTATATATTATATATATATATATTAATATGTGTGTGTGTGTGTTGTGGTTAAGGAAATATTGTTAGGCTTTCTAAAGTGTTATTTTCATGTAGGGGGAAAACACTATTTTGGGCGCCAGTTACTAGTTCGGGTATGGCCTGTCTTCCCCCAAGTCCTGACCCAAACCCTGACGTCAGCTTACCACTCACGGGTACAGTCAGTGGGTTCATGCACTTGCTTGATAGGTTCTCCCATCACTTGATAGCACCTATTTCCCAGCTGGGCTTGCATACCCAAGGGAGCATACCCACTCAGTTACTCATTACCTCTCATAAAAACAAAAAGAAGGAACACGCAACAGCCTACGGGCCCATGGGAGCAGGTCCAGTCCCCCCTTTCCCGGATTAGCCCAATGACCCCCCCAGTTGGTAAACCCCCATCAAAAAGGGGGAGCACGGCACCAGCCCCAGCAGCCAACTAGTCCGGTCAACTCACCCCCCCACCCCACTCATTATTTAAATAAACTTTTTTTAAAAGTACACAACTTTTAGCCTAAATAACTGTAGTGGGAAAAGTTTTTTCCCACTCACCCACAATCTTTTCCCAAACCCATGCTTTCCTATACCCTTTCCCTGAATCTGAATTTTTGCAACTTGAAACCTTTGCTGCGATCCTGTCTTGGCTGGAAATTTTCAGCACGCTATTTAATCCCCTTTTATTTATTCCGTTTTCCTTTTATACACTCGTAAATCATCCCCCCGGCCGGGATTAACCCCGGGGGTCATAGTCTCAAAACCCCACCCCTGTGCGTTAGCCACTAGACCACTGCCACTTAATTCACCAAACTTGCATTTGTGGTCCAGTGGTGCCTTTGTGCAACCTTCCTATGGTGTAGAAATGTACCTATTTGGATGATTCTTTTTGTGGCTAGCGGGTTTAGTGGCAACCGACGGGCTGGAGTTTTGAGACTCAAGACCGGGGGTTCAACCCCGGCCCAGGGTATGGTTTGTTTGCAATGTGCATTACGTTTTCTTGAGTACTTCGTCTTTTCCCCCCTAATTCTCTCTGGTGGTCGTTTTCCTTTATAGTTGACTTCCTTTACTTAAGTTTGTCTTTTTCGAGTTATTTATACCGGGTGAATTAATCTTTTAGCTCACAAATAACCGTTAGCCAAAGTCATGCTGGGGGTTTTCCCCAGGGATGTCTTCTGAGCAAAACCCTTTTGTCCTTGCTTAAATGTTTTGGCCTCTATTCTTCCACCCAGATTTGGTCATCACTCTGTATAGTGACTTTGCTATGCTTGTCAGGCACTGACTGTCACTCATTACATTTCTCTCCAGTATGCGGTCGACAGTTTTTTCAAATTGGGCCACCACGCAGGGGTTTAATTTTCCGTCCCAAAACTCCCCAAAATTTATTTTAACTAACGCTTGTCATCTCCCTCGTCCTTGCCCTTGGCTTCATATCCCTGAACGTGATAGTCAGTTTTAGGCCTTTCCTTTTTACTGTAGGTTATCCCGGAAACCCCCCATTACCTCTCTAAAGGGAACTTTTCACAGCCGGGTGAACATTCTTTTAAAACCCCTTTTCCCTCTTTCATGGAGAGCTGATTGTCGAAAAATCTCCCTTTGCCTCTTCAGCCTCGTTTTATCGAAATCGATTTTGGTGGCCGAGTATTCAGCGGCCCCCCTGCTATCTCTTAGCCTTAAACCCCTCCATCACCCAAAGGGTTACGTTTTGCCTTGGGGCTTTTTGCTCTTTCCGTGAGAGCCCCTATGCAGAAGCGAATGTTCCATCCCTTGGGTGTTCGGCCTGGGAAGCCCCTTTCCCTTTACTACTATGTGCGCTCCCATCTCCGCAAAACCTTCCATTTATAGAAAGGTCAGTGATATTGTAGCATTCTTCTTTGTTCGCCCCCCCTGTTTGCTCCGTCCCCCTTTTCTCTTTGCCAAAAATTCGCTCTTGTCTTCCCTTTAGTTTTCCACCCTCTAGTTCATGCAGCATCTCACTTTTCCTCCCCCCCGGGGAATTCCACTGTTCGGGTCTGTTCTTTTCACTCCCTTTCCCAAAGCCCAACTGCCTACGGTGGCTTCCGCTTCTTTTTCTTTACCCCTTTCACTTTTATTCTCATGCCATTCGTGTCCAGATGGCTCTAAATCTTTGACGGCGTCGGATTCGCAGCAGTGTTTCCGGACAGGCGGCGGGGCAATTTTTACTTCGGCCCAGCATTTTTAAATGTTGAAAGTATGCCATTTTGCAGACTTATTCATATCGCATTATCGTGTCATCATTTTTGTTGTCTCAACTCCCTTAGTGCTCTCGGCTAACGAAATTTTATACACCTCACCCCTAGTTCCCGTATCCAAATTTGGTACGCAGATCTCTACCCAACTAAAGATATTGTTTTTTGTTGGGTCCTGGCATGTTTGATGTACAGGGGAACGAACAGGCAGACACTGCTGCGCTGTCGCAGTACTGACCTACCCAATTTTTATATAAGGTGTTCCATTTCCCGGGTATTTGGGTGAATAGTACCCACCTTCACACCTTTGCAACAACGTTGGGCTGCTCTGCTCAATAACAAACTTTTTTCTATTAACCGAGTATAGGTTCTGGGTCTTTTTTCACCCGTGTCGGGTTGGGAGGGGTACTCCTCCCCGCTTTCGCATTGGGCCTACTCGTCTTACTCATGGGTTTCATGGAAGGCGCCCTGCTCCCTCTGTGAGAATTGTCAGGTTCCTTTCGGGCAGCCACATTCGTTAGAGCCCACTTTATAAAGAGCACAAAATTTACCTCCCAAGTCGTCTTTGCTCCCCGCTCTCTTTTACCTTCCTTCTCGCTGAGGACCCACCTTTCATCCGGGCTCCTAATTGACTTTTTTACAACAACTGACTTTCTCCCCCCCAAATTGATGATCCTTCAGCCCTTTCTACCTCAATCTCTTGCTACCTCTACCCCCGCACTGTCCCCCGCCCCCCTGTTTTTTTGTAACCTACTAATCATCCCTTTCCCCCCCTTTTGCCGCCCGATACCCTTGCTTCCTTCCCTACCTACAGCGCGTAAGCCCTTTTGGCTTAGCGCTTCTTTTTGATTTAAAAATAAATTTGGTAGTAGGTTTGGGAGACAGCAACCACCCAGGGGAAGTACACCGTTTCAGAGACTTGAAACAGAAACCCGTAACTGTTTTGCTGATGGTAGGATTTTGGTTTCTTTTTTTGTCTCATAAAACCTAGATAACAGGGATACTTGCTATCTCTTTTCACTTTTGGGCACACTTCAAAGACACGACATGCATAATATATATAATCATTAGTTTTTTCCCTTTTTTACATAGCTATGTTCTTCTTCATTTCTTTATTGTCCCCTGGGGAATGGGAAAAAAATCTTTCCCCGTAAGTCAGGTGTGTAGAGGCATAAAATGCCGGGAGCAAGGGTGTAACCCCCTTTTCGTGACATTTATAAAAAAAAAAAGAAGAAAAAATTTATAAAACTGGGTGCTTGAATGTGCGGGTGTAGTGCAGATGCAAGAAACAGTGATTGCTGATGTTAGAAGAAAAAAAGTTGGATGTCCTGGCCCTAAGCGAAACAAAGCTGAAGGGGGTAGGGGAGTTTCGGGGGGGGGAAATAAATGGGATTAAATCTGGAGAATCTGAGAGAGTTAGAGCAAAGGAAGGGGTAGCAGTAATGTTAAAATGATCAGTTATGGAAGGAGAAAAGAGAATTTTGAGTGTGTAAATGCAAGAATTATGTGGATTAAAAGTAAAGGTTGGATGCGAAAAGTGGTCACAATAAGCGTGTATGCACCTGGAAGAAGAGAGGATTTGCAGAGGAGAGAGAGAGATTTTTGGGAGATGTTAATTGAATGTATAGGAGCCTTTAAACCAAGTGAGAGAGTAATGGTGGTAGGGGACCTGAATGCTAAAGTAGGAGAAACTTTTAGAGAGGGTGTGGTAGGTAAGTTTGGGGTGCCAGGTGTAAATGAAAATGGGAGCCCCTTTGATTGAACTTTGTATAGAAAGGGGTTTAGTTATAGGTAATACATATTTTAAGAAAAAGAGGATAAATAAGTATACAAGATATGATGTAGGCGAAATGACAGTAGTTTTTTTGGATTATGTATTGGTAGATAAAAGACTGTTGAGTAGACTTCAGGATGTACATGTTTATAGAGGGGCCACAGATATATCAGATCACTTTCTAGTTGTAGCTACACCGAGAGTAAAGGTAGATGGGATACAAGGAGAATAGAAAACATCAGGGGAAGGGGAGAGGTGAAGGTTTTTTTAAACTTAAAAGAGGAGGGAGGGAAAGATATAAACACCTATTGGAGGATGGATGGGCTAATAAGAGCATAGGCAATGGGGTGGAAGAGGGATGGGGTAGGTTTAAAAAAATTTGTAGTGTTAGAGTGGTTCAGCAAAAATTTTTGTGGTTACAGGAAAGGGGTGCGGGAGGGAAGAGGAGCGATTGATGGATGATGATGTAAAGAGAGTAGTAAGGGAGAAAAAGTTAGCATATGAGAAGTTTTTACTAAGTAGATGTGATGCAAGGAGGGAAGAGTATATGGAGAAAAAGAGAGGGGTTTTAAGAGAGGGGTGAAGCAATGTAAAAAGAGGCAAATGAGAGAGTGGGTGAGATGTTATCAACATATTTTGTTGAAAATAAAAAAAAAAATTTGGAATGAGATTAACAAGTTAAGGAAGCCAAGAGAACAAATGGATTTGTCAGTTAAAAATAGGAAAGGAGAGTTATTAAATGGAGAGTTAGAGGTATTGGGGGAAAATGGAGGGAATATTTTGAGGAATTGTTAAAGTTGATGAAGATAGGGAAGCTGTGATTTCGTGTATAGGGCAAGGAGGAATAACATCTTGTAGGAGTGAGGAAGAGCCAGTTTTTAGTGTGGGGGAAGTTCGTGAGCAGTAGGTAAAATGAAAGGGGGTAAGGCGCCGGGATTGATGGGATAAAGATAGAATGCTAAAAGCAGGTGGGGGATATAGTTTTGGAGTGGTTGGTGCAATTATTTGATAAATGTATGGAAGAGGGTAAAGTACCTAGGGATTGCAGAGAGCATGCATAGTTCCTATGTAAAAGGCAAAGGGGACAAAGGAGAGTGCAAAAATTTTTAAGGGGATAAGTCTGTTGAATTACCGGGGAAAGTTTTATGGTAATTTTTATTATTGAAAAAATTTAAGGAGTAAGACGGGGGAATGGGGATAGGGGATGAAAAAGGGAGGCTTCGGGGGAAATTTTTGGGGGTTTGTGTGGGGAACCCAGGTGGTTTTAATTTTTAAAAACTTATAAGGTGAACAGTATTTTTTGGGTTTAAATTTTAAAGAGGTCTTTGTGGTTTTTTATGGATTTGGAAAAGGGGGTTTTTTTGACGGGGGTGGGTTGGGGGGGGGCCCAAGGGGCAGGATGTTGCAAGTTTAGGGTTTTTGGGAAAGGTGGGGTTACTGAAACCCAGAGAAGATTTTTTTACGAGGGGATAGTGGGGGCTCAAGTTAGAGTATGTGGGGAAAAGAGGGAAAAAATTTTTTCCCCATTTAAAAAAGTGGGGGCCTTTAGACAAGGATGTGTGTTTGGTCACGGGGGGTTTTTTTAAATATATTTATAGTTTGGGGTTGTAAGAAAAAGTAATTTGCGGGGTTTTGGGACAAGGGGGCGGGGAAATTTTTTTAAAAAAAAAAAAAGAACCACAAAAAGTGGGGGGGGGTTTGTCACATTTGTTTTGTTTGGAGGGACACTGTGCTTTTGGGAGATTTGAAAAAAAAATTTTGCAGAAAAAATTGGTGGTTTGTTTTTGGTTGGTGTGCAAAAGAAAAAAAAAAATTAAAAAAAGTGAATCCCGGGAAAAAAGAAAGGTTTTTAGGAGGATAACAAAAGTTTAAAGGTGATGAAAGATTGGTTATCAGATTGGGGGAGAAGAGAGGAAGGAGGGGGGTAATGTATTAAGATTTTTGGGAAAAAGGGGCCCGTGTCAGCGGGATGGGTTTTTTATAAAGGAGGGAAGTGAACCCTGAATTTGTGAGGGGGGAAAAAAGAGGAGGTTTTTTTGTCGGGGGGCCCTTGGATTTCCCAGCAGGCGTGCGTGAGCGTTTTTTTTTTGGGAAAGGGGGAAATTGGAGAAAAAGGGTTTTTTTAATATTTGGGAGGGTGCTTTTGGGGAGTGTGGGAAAAAGTAACATTTATGAAGGGTTTTTTCCGGGGAAAACCCGGGGGCCCGGGGATTTAAAGCCGGGGGGATGGGGGGGAAGAAAACAGTGCCTGCACTTGGGGGGGGGGTTGGGTTTTTTAATGTTTTTTTATTTTAAAAAAACTGTAGTTTTTAAAGCCCCCTTCGGGAAAGGGCAGGTGGAAAAAAAGGGGAAATTGATGGTAAAAAAGTTTTTCTTTTTCGGGCCCCCCTGCCTTGGGGGGGGGGGAAATGGGCCCATTTTGTAAAAAAAAAAAAAATTTAATAATAATCTTTTTAAGGGAAGGACCTTTGTTGGGTTTATTTGTTTTTTATTTGTTATAAAAAATTCTATTTTAAAAAAAGGGAGGCAAAAAAAGGGGGAAAAAAAAGGGTGGTTTTAAAAAAGACCTTTGTACTTAAAATAGTTAGATTTTTAAAGAGGTATGGGGAAAACTTCATACATTTTTGGCACATCTAAAAACTTGGGGGTTCAAGCGGGGTCTGGGAAAGGGTGGGTTTATGCCTTTATGTCACCCTGTATAAATATTGCTATTCTTCCTTACCCCTCAGAACTTTGCAAAATTTCCCATCTTGGGACTCCACTAAAGGGATTTTTCCCTTTAAATTGAAATTTTTCTTTTAGATTTTTTTTAAACAAAGGGGATATTTGGGAAAAAGGGGTTGTCCCAAGAAAGGTATTTAAAAAATACCGACAATATAAAATTTAAAGGGACACTTTGTGAAACATCTGGATATTTTATTGTAGACGTTTCGCCATCCAGTGGCTTTTTAAAATACAGTTTCTAGGAAAAAATAGGAAGCGGGTTAAACTATTTTAACAAAAGTAAAGGTAATCAGCCCCTGGGCCCTTTGGGGAAGTTAGTGTTCAGGCATCGTGGTGGAGGAAAATTTTGGGGAGAAAAAGGCAAAAAGACTGGGGTTTATATAGGCGCCCCGGGGGGAAGGGAGGGCACCCAGCGAGGGCGTAAAGGGTTTAGGGGGGGATTCCCGGGGGGGGATGTAGGTCCCTTCCCAAAGAAAATGGGTTATTTGGGAAAGCAGCCTTTAAAGAAGGTCTTGTAGATGCCCTCTGAACCAAGATTCCTGATGTTGCAGTGTCTGACAAGTTGTGCAAAAAAAAAAGGTTTTAAAATCCTGGTTTTTAGGGGGACATTCTACAAGGGCCTTTTTCACGGGGTTCTGCAAAATAAACCCCTTTTCTTTGGGAAGGGGCCTTTCTTCCAATGGGGGAATCCCGCCTTTCCAGTGACTGCCCTCGTTGCTGCCCGGTTTTCCCCTTTACTGATTTCCTATTTTAAAAAGCCAGTTTTTGCCTTTCTCCAGAAATTTTTTTTCCCCCACCCCGATTTCTGTGAACACTAAACTCCCCAAAGGGCCCAGGGAATGATTACCTCAATTTTTTTGTATATTGTTCTACTGGGGGCTTTCCCATTAAAGTCCTAGAATCTGTATTGATTTTAAAACCCCCTGGATGGGCCCCCCGAAAACGTCTACAATTTTAAAATTCCAAAATTTTTGGCAAAAGTGTCTTAAATTTTCATACTTGGGGGAAAAGTTTATGGAAAAAATTTTTGAGAGCAGGGCAAAAAACAAAAATGGGTATTTGTCAAAGGAATGCTCACTTATGCCTATAAACTCTCAACTAGGAAAAAAAACAATGGACTTCATGACTGTGAGCCTCTCCTCTTAACATTTTTTTTTCCCCAAAAACCACCACCTCTTTGTTTTCTATACCGTTCCCCCAACCCCTTTCTGTGTTGAAATGAATTTACCCACAGGGTTTTAGTGGGTTTTTTCCCTGATTTTTAATAAAATGTACTATTTAAAAATTAAAAAGCATTGCAAAATGAACTTTTCATGGACAGGTGTCAGAAAACCAAATGAACTGCCTTTGGGCACGTAGTACAGAAACCTCACCCTTTAAAAGGGGGGGGGTTTGGATATTTGCTTTTGGAGTGACCCTTTTTAAACTTTTTATACTGTGGGGGCCCCTGCAAAGGGCAAATGGGTATTGTTTAATGATGGTGGTTTTGAAAAAATATTCTTTTTGGGTCACGCCTTTTCCTCGGTGGGGGGATAAACTAGGTGTTTTAAAAAAAAAAGTTAAAACTTATTTAATTTTTTCATTAGAGATTTTTTACCCGGATTCCCGGCCCCGGGTTTTTGCCCGGGTGGTGCCCGGCCCCTCGTGGGCCCGAAAGTTTACCCCGGCCCCTGACCCCGGCGTGACCCCGGGGTGAAACCCCGGCCCTGACCCGGGCGTGACCCGGGCGTGACCCCGGGGTGACCCCCACGTGTAAAACTTATGTTTAGATTAGATTAGATTTTTTATTTTGACAAAATTTTTATTTGGTTTTTTCAGGGGGAATATAATAGTTGAGTGTACATGACCAAAAAACCCCTCTGTATTGGGTCGCATTTTTGGCAAAATTTTTAAAAATTAACTTAAGAATAGTAAGGGAATAAAAACGTACATAGTTCAAATGGTCATTAGTTTAGTTAGGGGGAGTACAGAAGGGAAATTTTAAAATTTTTTATCGATTTTATGTTTCATGATTTTGATAAGTCTGTTTTCAGACTTGTTACCTATTGAAAATTTTGGGGAATAAAGATTACAGTTTTTTTTACAAAAGTAAAAAGTTTACCCGTGTAAAAAGGTTTTTTACAGTTTTGTACTGTTTTTTTAAAAAAATGTTAAATTTTGGTTTTACAAGGGAAAAAAATTTACATTTTTGATGGCCCTGTTTACAATTATACTATTTTTAAAAAAGTTTAAAAAAAAAAAAGACATACTAATTTTAAAGTTGTAATGGGTTTAGCATTATCAGCCCCAATTTAAAAGTAGCTTTTTGGAAAAATGGGTTTTGTGGTTGGTAAAGGGGTTTTGGTTCCCGGGGTTTTTAATTTTTTGGGGGGTTAAAGGGGGGGTTGGGGTGTTGGGGGGTTTCAAACCCCAAAAAAAAAACCTTCAGGCAGAAAATTTACTTTTTTTTAGGGGCCTTTTTTTTTCAATTTTTCCCCTTCTCATATTGGGCTTTAAAAAAGATAGGGTTTTATTTTGGAATTTAAAGATTTAAAATTTTTAAAAAAAAAAAAAAAAATTTTTTATGTATTGTAAAAAACCCTGAAAAAATAAAAAAGGTTTTTTTTTTTTTTTTTTTTTTTTTTTTTAAACCAAAATTTTTGCCCTTTTTTTTTTTTAAAATTTTTCCCCCTTATATTTCTTATACCGGTGGGTTTTTGTGGCCCTCATGAGAAAAAATTTGTGGGTCTGCACTTTGTGGTGGGCTGTTTGTGGCACATGGAAAAATTTTGTGATCTGCACTTTGTGGTGGGTTGTTGTGGCATCACTGGAAACTTTGTGGGTCTGCACTAAATGGTGGGTTGTTGTGGGAAACACTGAGAAAACCCTAGTGATCTGCACTAGGGTGGGTGTTGTGGCATCACTGAGAACCCTTTGGGGATCTGCACTAGTGGTGGGTTGTTTTTTGGCCTCATGAGAACATAGTGATCTTTCACTAGTGGTGGGTTGTTGTGGCATCACTGGGAAAAAATAGGAATCTGCATAGTGGGGGGTTGTTGTGGCATCACTGAGGGAAAAATAGTGATCTGCACTAGTGGTGGGTTGGGTTTTGGCCAAATCCCCCCTTTAGAAAAAAAGTTATTTCACTAGTGGGGGGGTTTTTTTGGGGGGAAACACTGAGAACTAGTGATTTTTGCCAAATTTGTGGGGGGGCTTTTTCTACTGGAAAAAGGCGACATTTGGGTTTTAACTTTAGAAAAATAGTGACCCAATTTTTTCTCAAGAAAAATAAATTTTTGGGTGGGGTTTTTGGGGAGAAAAAGTGAAACCTTTACCCCTGGCATAAAAATCAAAAACAAAAAAAACCCCCGGTGGCCCCCATAATACACCCCCCCCCCCCCCCCCCCCCCCCCCATCCCACCCCCCAAAACATTTCCCAAACCCCAATTTTTCCCCCCCCCCAACCAAAAAAATTGGGCCCGGGTTTTTTGGGGGCCCCCCAATCAATAAAAATTTTAACTCAAATTTTTTTTTTATCCCAAAAAAATTTTGAAAAAACCCAAAGGGGGCCCCTAGCCTAAAACCCAAAAAATAAGGGTAGGCGTTCCACTCACAACCAAATTTCCCCAAAACCCAAACTTTCCCATTTTTCCCCCAAAAAAATTCTTATCCCCCTTTTAAAACCAAAGGGTTCTCTTTGGAAAAGGCCCCCTCCTCCCAAACCCCCCCTTAAATTTTTATCCCCCTTTTTAAATACCCAAAACCCACCCTTTAAAACCCCCTTTTGATGGTTTTCCCCTCATTTTCCTTTCCCAAAATTTAAAAAAAATCTTTCCAATTTTTCCTTTTTAAAACTAACATTATTAATTTAAATCCCTAGCGGGTTTTTTTCTTAAACCCCCAAATTTTAAATTCCCCCCTTTTAAAACCACCCCCAAAACTTTTACGGGCCCCCCCCTTTATTTGGGGGCCTAAAAAATGAAAGTAAAAATTTTTCGTACCCCTGGGGCTTCTTTCTTTCCCTTTTTGGGGAATTTCCTAATCCCATTTTTAAAATTAGTACCTTTGGGTTTTGTTTTTCTTTAAGGTTTTTTCCTTTTTAATAAACCCCCGCCCTTTTCGCAAACTGGTTTGGGGCCCTTTTTTTTTATTTAAAATTTTAAAATATATTTGGGTTTGGGCACTTTTTTTCCCAAAAATTCCCCGAACCTTTTTCCTTTATCCTTTCATTGCTGCTTGCAATTTTCT